>CM016562.1:21104896-21270939 GCA_003412495.2 Echium plantagineum | reverse complement strand
ACCACTAGTTTTTCTCTTCTCACACTCGAAACGTTCGGAAAGACCAAAAATCAACAATCACATCAGTTACAATTCTCATTATTGTGCAGTAATGAAAAGGCGGCACTAAAAAATTTAGCATCTTCCCATCTTTTCAGAACAATAACTCCGAAATACTATAAAGATTTCTGCAAACAGTTCTTTTGGTGATAGTTAAATATTCGTGAGTAGTTTGCTTATGGAGTTTGTACCGTACTTGCAAAGCTACTTCACTTGCAGACCATCTATCCTGAGAATCGAACATCTTGAAGATTCATAAACACCTAAGAAAAGAGGACGAATTCAATTTAAAAATATTATGTTTATCACAAGATTTTATTTTGATTGTACTTCAGTTAATTTGTTTGTTTCGTTGTTTAATTTTATTTATAAACTATCCGTTAATCTTGAACTTTTACTGTAAGCTTCGTACAATATTAAAGAAATTATGTTTAGTACTCCCTCCGTCCCTAAAAGATTGTCACATTTTGACTTTTAGAGGTCAATAAAACACGATTTAAAACATAAATATATATTATTTTACATGTGAAAAAATTATAAAAAGTTAATATTTCAAAAATATATATTGAGACAAATCTAACAAGGTCCCACAAGACTATATTATTTCTTATCGTTTAATGGGAATTCATGATCAAATTTTGTAATGTTTGACTAACAAAAGTCAAAATGTGACAATCTTTTAGGGACGGAGGGAGTATATAGTAAGAGAAGGCATCATTTATCTATTGCTATGAAGTTCTTATTGTTATATTAGAATTTTCTATCATTCTTTTCTTTTAAAAAAGAAAGAATTGTCAACATTAAATATATATATATTAATAATATATATATATATAATTATGTTTAGAATAGTAAGAGAAGACATAATTATCTATTGTTATCTCAAGTTCTTATTGTTATAATAGAATTTTCTATCATTCTTTTCTTTAAAAAAATTGTCAACATTAACAATATATATATATTTCAAATATTGAAATAATTCAAGAGTTTTGATTTTTATATAATATTGAATATTATGTTTCATTTTTCCAATTTTATTCTTGAATTTACTTTATAAAAATCTTTAAAAAATAACAAAATAAAATATGATTATTATATTTGGAGTGTAAATATCAAATATGTCATTTGTACATCAGCCTATAACAAAGTTTTGAAAGTAGTTGGAATCGTGCAATTGGGAAATGTGCAATTCAAAATATGTAAGAGCATCATAATAGTAATTTTTGAGGTAATAAGTTGCAACTACTTCAAGTTTTATATTATCCGTATACAATTTAACTATTATTCTAAATTAAACATCCTATATAATTTAGTTTAGCATCATATAGACTTAATTATATTTAGATTTGCACACATTTCACAAACATTCAGTTTTTGGTCAAAACATTGTGATCACATGGAGTATGGTGCTAATAATAAAATTTATAAAGCGTAAAGTGCAATTTTATAATGATACATCATACATGATACATGGGGATAGGGTATTAATTACTTGTCCTTGTGATTAGTAAAATAGGCTTAATTAATTACATGTTGTCCATGAACTACAATAACATTTTCAAATTGCCTTTGATGCTTCAATATTATCAATTGGCTAGTTAGTTTGCTATATTGTTATAGTGCCCGAACATAAGCAACTGATAAAGAATTAGAGCAAACCTTATATTTCGATGTGGTTAATAGATAAACTCTAGTCACCTGATTAGGTGAGGCACATCTCGCAAAGACTCTGGCATCATACTCAGGAAATAAGTTGTCAGGGTCCATAAGTCAATAAAGTATCAATACGTTTTTTTTTTGTAAATTAGCGATAAAAAGTAAGAGTACAATAGTATTACAAATAACGAATATATAAATTACTAACTAATAAAGAGTTACAATGAAATATGAGACAATTGTCTCTAACGAAACTAATACCAGTATCTCTTCGATGGAAATTGGGTCAAATGCTACTAAACTATTAATTCATCGACAATAAAATATGAATAGTTGTGATCTTCTCTTAATACCATAGGATTCCTTTATGGTGATTCTATTTATGGTTACTAATGCAAACAAAGACTTAATTTAAAATAATGAATAAATGGTAGCTAAATTGAAGCACGTGAGATAACAATAGAATCTGATTTGGTAACCAAATCTCCCTAAAATTACGTATAAACAAAATCAAATTGCACTTTGGAATAATTAAAGCCAGCAAATCCCGCATAATAATTGAAGTGGGAAATAATTAAATCCTTGTTCAGGCTCAAATATCTAAACTCAATGTAGAAAAAAGGATGATGATACTTGCAGGCAACGAATGCAATCTTCAACACATGGGACACCTCAAACACACATCACCACTATTTCCAAACATTCATTACTTACTTACTTCTTCCCATTACCATTAACAATAATATTGCCTCCCTCTTGCGTGCACGCACGTCTTATACTACCAAATTACCAAACACACTTCCCCTTTCGAAAAAAGTTAGAACCGCAATACTTAACGATCTCGTCTATCCCTATCATAGAGAGTTGTGAGAAATTAAATCATGGGATGTGTGTTAATCACTTTTACGATAGATTCGGCTTCCTAAAGATTCGAACCAATGCGTTGCAAAAGAGGCAAGGTGTGATGTTACTCACCCTAAACTCTTAACCACTGAACCTGTACAACTAATATTGATTGACTTAGATTTAAATTGAACATGGCCGGATATAGTAAAACCTAATTAAAGAAAAATGTGTCTCGAGACATATGTCAAGTGGTAAAGAGCATCAGGTCAAGTGGTAAAAAGCTTGAGATGAGTAGCATCACGTCTTACATCTTCTGCAACGCGTGAGTTCGAATCTCATGAGTCAGAATCTGTTGTGAAAGTAGTTAACGGCAACCTGAAGTCCCTGACCATCTGACACATATTCCGCAATTTACCTCCTCGCGACTCCCCAAGGCAGGAGACGACAGGCAGTTAAGGTTGACGGTTCAACCTTTTTTTAATTAAAAAAAATGTACAAGCAAGCCAACTAAGCATCCCTTGAGAATGAAAGAAAGTTTAAGAAACAAAAATGGCTTAAAATGAGTGAGATTACATAATCTTCATGGAAATTTTTTTTCCACACAAGAACATAGAAGCAACCACTCTTGCAAACAAAACACAAGAAATGGTAAAAATTACACAAGCCACACACACCTACTAAAAAACTAAAGGTGCTATGCTAAAGTGCTGATTAGATCTCATCATCATCATAGCTATGTACAATTTCCTAGTTAGTACCCTACCATAGCTTCATAACAAGCCAATAACACACTCACGAGAAAGTGAGCGAAATTGGATTTCAAACTCCATTTTTGTCCACATCATTTTTTCTTCTTCCTCACTCAAAGATGTCGACACTTAATTCAAGACTAAGAGAGGATATCATGAGGGGGCAATAATTCTTTCCTGAGCTTGTGCGAGAACAGTCTGCAAGCGTCCATGCTGAGGTCGATCGCGGCTGACAACGCCACAAACGCGGCTGCATCCTCTGTGCAGCTCACGTGTTGCACGCTCACCTCCACCATAGGTTTACTGCATTTGCTGCCACTCGCACCCTCTGCCTCCACGCTAGCTGACATCACAAAGCCTCTGTACATGCAGTAGGGCCACAGTCCGTAACCGTAGTCACCGCTCCCTCGAGGACTGCAGCCCGGTGAGGTAGCACTCCTGGGTGTCGTCCTACCATTGGATGACACGTTACCTCCATTACTCTCGTTCTTCATATTACTGTTATTAATACTCGTGTCTAAGTCGATCACGAATTTCCCACCTTTAGAACAAGGCAAAGTTGACTCTGCCAACACTACTCCAGTTGCAGCAGAGTCGGGGATGAGCTCAAACCGGTAACCTAGCCCATCTGTTGAACCACGTTCACGCCAAGCCTCAAGCCTACCCCAAGGCTTCCATGTACCATCACCAGGTCTAAGAATAAGCCAGGAACCGGGGTTCGATCTGCTGACTCGGTCAGAACCCGGTGAAGCCACGAATGGAGTGACCATCGACGCAGCAGCAACAGGGGAACCAGATAAATCATGAACCGTGACTGACCAACCCTTCCGTTCTTTTCCAGGACGCTCACGTTCACTGCCAAATGAACTAAGCCAGCCTCTAGCAGCACTTTGCTCAGATGACCTATTATACAAAATCACATTCAACAAAAGTATTAAACATCTATAATAAAAGACCATTAGCAGAATATGTTCAAATATTTCTTAATTCTTCACCTTTTCTCAAAACATTCCAAATTACTTTTTAAGCTAAAAACAAAATTCGAGCAATTAATTAATCTATAAAAGCAGCCCAACTAGGAATCTCAGATCAGAATACTGCAAAGTGCAATCTGCAATAGATCCTGCTAATTATAATTATATTTTGCAAAGCTTTAAATTATGCTTATTACTTTTTCGTACAATATTAGAAAAACTTTTACAACACAGAATCTCCACAATTTGAAAAAAATCATGTCAATAACATTATTTTGTAGTACATTCCTAATTTTCCAATTTTAATTCATTTGTTTAATTAACAAAGTATGTAGCAGCTTTAATTCCTCCCGCAACAATAAATTTAACTAAAAAACAATCATGTAAAATTTATATCAACTTGGACTATCAATTAATGTTTATTCATTACTCTAATAAAAACTCTCTAATTCAAAACTGGACATTATTAGTTTCATAAAGGGAATACTAATTACATGAATAACGCAACAAATTAGAAAATCCAATAGAAAGTATATATAACCATAAAATGCAATAAAAATCTAAGTAAACTCATAAAATTCAATTAAAGCAGCTACAGAATCATAAAAATATAAATAAATAAAAAGTTCAATTTAAAAATCAGTCAATTCAACAAAAAATGAATTAAACCTGGAACGTTGATGACGATCAGTAGAAGAACGGAAGCTAAACTTGCAAGTGAACACTGGCTGTCTAATATTCCCTTGAATCTGAAAAACCTGAGGAGAACACTCCGGTTCACCATCGAATTGGAAAACAAACCGGGGATCCGGTTCAGCCCTCACATTCACATGAAACTGCGCCCTTGAACCGGACGGTCCAACTCTAACCCAACCGTTATGAAAAACCACAGCCTTCAACTCAGCACTCTTCAAATCGAGCTCCACCACAACTTTCCCTAGCAGCCTCCCTGCCCTCACTCCACAGTTCGTGCCACGTAAGCCGGTGAAAATCGAGATTTTCAGTTTTAGTTTCTTCTGCGCGAAGATTGATTTCCCGGCGAGTTTTTCTATATCAGCTTTGCTGAGGTGAAATGTCGCCGCTGCTGCAGTAGAAGCTGTTCCGCCTGTTGCGGTGGTGGTAGCTAGGGTTTGGGTGTCGGTTGTATTGGTGGTTGGGGAGATAATGCAGTTGATGAGGGACGTCTGGTGAGGGAAGGACTTCAGCTTGATTTTACAAAAGCAAGGGGAGGCGGAAGGGTGGACGGCGGAGCGAGTAGGCGGCGCCGCCACCGGAATTTTGAGAGCTAAGTTAGTTACAGTTAGGCGGACAAATGGACAAGGATCCATGGAATAGAAATTCTAGATTACAAAGGTTTCGAAGCGGAAAATAGTGAAACAAATAAAGAGTGTGTTTAGCGAATATTTAAAGGACGAGTATTATTTTCGAATGACGAGGTCTCGAGTTCAAGTCTAACCTAAAAGTTATCAATATTATTTTGAATGACGAGATTTCGGATTCGAGCCTGAAATGGCAATGCAAAGCAAGTGAGGGAGTATATATATAGGGACAAATATTATTTTGAATGACGAGATTTCGGTTCGAGTCTCAACGGAATCCGAAAGATGTGGAAAAGTGAGGAGGGTGTATATGTGGGGGGTGGAGGTTTAAGGGAGGGGGGAAAAGTTGAGGTGGCGCAAAAATAGGGGAGGGGAGGGTGTTAATGTGCGCTGCATAGAAGAAAAGGGTGTTTGAGAGGAGAAAAGGAGGGGGGGTGGGGGGGGTGGGGGGGGTAGGCTAAAGTGCGCAGGGGTGGTTTGGGGAACAGCTGGGTACAGGCTGGCATGAATGCCAGATGGAGATGATAGCTATATGTAGTTGATAGACGGTTAAAAATCTCGACTCCTGTTTCTGACCAACTACAAATATTATGTGGGCCCACTGTTTTTTATTTCTTGTTTCCTGAATTACCCCTCTTGTTTGTTTTCGGATTTTGTTTCTCACTATATTTATTTAGACCCATTTTTTTAATGCGTATTCTAAAGTATATATCAAAAGGTAAATTAAAAATAGGATATAATATTTGAAAGCATATAAAAGTATATGTTTTCAAAAAATTTCTAGATCACATTTTACATGTAATCTTGTACCAAATATTTTTCCTTATTTGACAGTTTAACATCTACCTTAAAAATGAACATTGAAAAAAACAATATTTAGAAAGTAGGATTTTTTACTTAAATTGTGTTGCTAGCTAATTCAGTCAAAATAAGTTATTAAATAAAGTTGAACATTGTGATAAGGACAAATCATTTATTAATTTTGTTGATATTATATGTGGCTCGGTCAAAGTAAGTTATTAAATAAGTCGAACGTTGTGATAAAGACAATTATCTTTTAGTTTTATCGATATTATAATATATGATTACAAAATATAACAAATTATAATCGATATTTCCAATTTTATTGATTGCTATTGTGTGGATGTTTCAAAATATGGTTAATGTTTGAGAGTGTTTAAATTTGAAGATTGATTTGGTTATAATTATATTTTTAATTGCATGTATATTTGTCAAATTAAGTTCATTTTTTTTTAAAAAGTTGAAAAGTTGTAACGCAGAATTAATTCAAAATATAAAATAAATTCAAAATCCGGTGAATGGATCAAATAATTTGGAATGAGGAGTATAATATACTGATATTTATTTACAATTTGTTGTTAATTGGACTAATTAGCTGGATCTTTTAAAAGGATCACATTAAATTATTGATTATTTCTTTACCAAAAGGAAAACTAAAATGTATTAGTCACTTTAATTTGTATGAAATAAATATGCAACCATGCGCTCTGAATGTGCAAGCATAGATTATTAAGCACTAATAAAAATGTGATTGTTCCAAAAAGCTTATTTACTAAGGCCTTGTCTTTTAATAAAGCAATAATTTATGCTCATTTTATCAACAGGCGTACAATACATGTGTGTGATCATATATAAATCAATATTTGATTAACCGAACGCAAGATATATGTGTTTAAATATAACAAATGCACCTGACATGAGTTTTAAATACACACCGAACACATCCCATGAATTCTTTAAGAATAAAATGTGAAGAAATTATTGTCTTAAAAAATATTATATTCTTTAAGGATAAATTGTGAAGAAATTATTATCTTAAAAGATATTGAACTGAAATAAATATTCTTGCTCAAGTCCTTGTACCATTCATGTATACCTATAAATTATGCTTACAAAATTGAGTTAGTGGTACAAAACTTCTAATGCTTACCAATTTGACAAAAGTAGTCTGAAAAAATAAAGGATAGTGAATTTACGTTTAATTATGCTTGTCACCATAAAATTTTAAAAGGGTATCCGTTATCGAGTTATCAAGTTAGGTATATATTATCTAGTTGAGTATAATAATCATGTTGTTTCGAGCATTTGAGAAAACCTTGTACTCAAATCGGATTGTATCAACCTTTAGGTGGATATTGAGTCGATTACCTAGCTAACGATTGTGTGCTTATCCATACCGTTAAATATCAACGATAAAACTATTTATGTATAAATGTACGAGATGTATTAGTTTCTTTTAAGAAATATGTATTGTTCATTTTTTTAAAACTTTATATAGTATTTATCGAGTTGGTTCCGCTATACCAAACAAGAGTTATCAAGTACACAATGATAATCAAGTCTGAGCCGGAAAATCGTTTAATGGGTTGTCACATCGTATTACAAACCGGATATCAAGGATGTATCAGGTTACATGGTTCATTCACATCACCACATTCTATTTATTGATTATGACATTTCACTCATTTATTATTTTCATCCACCTTAATATTGTAAGAAAATGTCACCTTTATATCTTTTAAAATTATTTTTAAGTCGTTTGAAAGGGTTGCTTCAGCAACTACATTTTCGAGCTTGCTATACACGTCTTCAACTACATTCCATAGATTTTGACAATTGAGTAACACCTTCATTTGCATACTCAATTTCTCATAATTTGTTGTCATCAATTTTGGGATTTGAGATTGAATCATATTTGCCATTTTTAATTTTTTCGGAACAAAACCTTAACTTTGGTACCACTAGTTGAAAATCCGTTAAGTTTAATAATATACTCTAAAAATTAGAATAATATATTTATTTATAGGAGTAATAAGAAGACAAAATATTATTATAAGAGTTATTGTTCTATTTTCTTTGGAGAGTGATTTAACTATATATTTTATATATAATGTATTTACGTTTCCTCTACATTTTTTCTTTTTACATATTAAACTGTAACATTTCTATTACTCCATTCATATTTCCTATATAACTTTTTATAGGCTATTAAAGTCATTTAACACCCCAAAATTATAGATAGTAAATACTATATAATTTTTTTCTTACCACACGACATTGTGGGATATATATTGTATATTAATATATTCTATTCATATTTCCATACAAATTGTATTTACAATTCTAATAATCATTGCTTAGGTTCAGTTAGAAGTGGCGAAGAAGATTTCCTAATAAAATATACGCTTGTAATATACACTTGTAATTTTTTCATTTTGACCTCATAAATAGATGTATGCAACATGTAGTAGCAATAATGTAAAGAGTAGTAGATATAATGTTGACATAATTGTTGCAACTTGAAATGATCATTGTAAATGAATGACTATTGTTTCATTTTAGACTCCGTAAGTATGTGACAACTTACAAAAATGTATAAATGATTTCGAATAAATATGTACCGTGTATAAATGATCTCTAAGTTAACACAATCTCGTTAAATATTAAATAACAAGACTTTGAGTTAATGATAACAAGACTTTTTTTTTTTTTTGATAATTAGCGATGAATTGTGACTACAATAATATTACAAACATGAATACAGAAATTTCTAACTAATAGAAAGTTAGAGTATAATATGAGACAAATATGTCTCCAACAAGGTTCGAACCCATGACCTCTTACATGAAAGGTTGGGCCGGATGCCACTAGGCTATTGAGCCATCGGCTAATGATAACAAGACTTTGAGTCAATGTAATATATAAAATAAGAGACATAAAACTAAAATTGCTATAGTTCTACTAATTTATTACACAATACTATGTAAAAAAAGTAAAAAATATATGTTGAATTAATTTGAAACTATCTAGTAATGATATGCTCAATTATTTATCAATGATCTAATTAGTGAATTTAATAGTCTCAATGCAGTCGACACATGTAATTCTCATTTAAATCAAAACTATTAAGAGAATAATAAAATATATACAATCTTTTATATATATTTCATAAATATTATTTATATATATTGAGTTTAAATTAAAAAAGACAGTCGTCCAATGTTGTCTAATCAAGATAATGAATTGAGCTAACGTTACAAATATTTAAAAATGTCGCACTCAATAAATCAATATAAGAAAAGATAGCTAAATAATTGCCAGAAAACAGAAAACTAATAAGGGTCAACAAATTTATTTAAACTTCACAATCCAAAAGTGAATATAATAAGAATTGATTCAACTATTATTAGTGTTTTTTGATAATTCATTTCATTCAACATAACAACAATTTATTACAACTATTAATTTAAGCATTCACTTTATGAGGTTTATCATCTTTCAAAATAAACTACTCTTTTATATCGCAAAATACATTACTGAAAATAGTTCCTCTTTAAGTAGTATTAAAATACTCCCTTCATCCCTAAATAATTGGTACATTTTGACTTTTCACGGTCAACAAAACATGATTTAAAATGTAAATATCTCTTATTTTACATACGAGAAAATTATAAAAAGTTAATATTTCAAAATATATATTGAAACGAATCCAACATGATCCCATAAGACTATATTATATCTTATCATTTTTTTTTTTTTTGTAAATTATCGATGAGGTGAGTTTCGAACCCAGGACCTTCTGTTAGAATATTGTGGAATCGATCTTCCGTATTATTGAATAATGATACATATTAATATAGAAAGATGTCTACCACAACGGGCTAATATAGTCAACGCTAATAGTGGTCACTAATGCTAATAATGGTCACTAATGTTATATAGTCAATGGTCACTAATGCTAATAATGATCACTAATGCAGGTAAACATTAAGCCGAACCTAACACTGCGGACTTATGGCTAATGTTACTTCATCAGCCTAACACCCTCCCTTAAACTCATGGTAATTTTAGATTGAAACTTTTTGGACGTGTAACCCCGCCGATGTTGTTCCGGCAAATAATATCGACATGGAAAAATTTCGCCGATGATTGGGTTACACGTGAGGGGAGTGTTAAGATGCACACCCACATCGGATATCAGTGTCCTCACGGGTCAATATATAAGATCTTGGGCTACTCCCTTTATTGCCAATTGGTTTTAGAGTGGAACCCCATAGACTCTTTACATGGTATCCGAGACTATCGATTCTTGAGGCCTAAATACATATTATGCTGCCCTGCCGGTGAGGTTTCTACTATAATACTCATTGGCGAGATTTCGTTGATTTCTATTTTCTTTTTATAATACCACTATGGGCTAATATAGTCAACGATAATAATTGTCACTAATGCTAATAATGGTCACTAATGCTATAAAGTCAATGACCACTAATGCTAATAATGGTCACTAATGTAGGTAAACATTAAACCTAACACTGCAGGCTTATGGGCTAGAGTTATTTCATCAGCCTAACACCTTCTGGTTCTGGTAACTATCAAGAGCCTTTTTTACTAGGCTATTCGGTGAACTCTATATCTTATCATTCTATGAGAATTCATTATTGAATTTTGTAAAGTTTAACCAACAAAAGTCAAAATGTACCAATCATTTAGGGATGGAGGTAGTATTATATTAGTATTTACATTTTCACAAATATCAAAATTACTAATTTACTTAGAGAGAACAGTTAGAGGGAGAAATAAAAGAAGAGAATAATCTTTATTAAATTCATGAGTTCAAGGAGGGATTCAACAACTAAAAGAAGATCGATTTTTTGCAATCATTCTTTTCTTCAAACGGAACGAACAGAGATAGAATCAGATCTATTCCCGAAATGTTTTTCTGGATATTCCTCAATATCCCGGTTATTCACGGAACGTGAGAAGCAGACGATTCTTTTTAATGAATAGATTCGATCACGACTTCGAATATGGAATTCAAAGGGATCAAATAGGAAAAGATTTTTTGTTAGAATAGAATTTTTTTTCAGACTGAAACAAAGTGAAGATTCGAATTGGATCAAGAAGATTTTTGTGGGAGGTTATTGCAGGATCTTTTGGTTTCCGATAAAAGTTTGATGTATCCATTAAAGAATTTAACGATAATTATTTACATTCTCGCAATTCCGAGGGAGAAATCTCTCAGGACGATACTTATGATATAACTATTTCAGACTGATTTTATGGTATGCATAATTATAAAAAAGAAAAGTTTTTGTTAGTTATTAAAAGTTCTGGTTCGAATTCACTTGATCGCTAATTATCAAAACGAAAAACCAATTAAATAAAGAAGAGGCTCGATTCAGCCCATATCATTAGGCCCACTTTAATATTATTGTATTTTTTATTTATTTTGACTCCTGAATAGAGTGGGTCTGCTTCAAAACATCCTAGGTAGTTTGTCTCATTAGTCATTTACCACCGCTCACCCACCCCACCCCCACCCCACCCCCCACCCCCACTCTTGAATAATGCCTAAACCTAATAATTTCCGGTTCAGAAGCCATGCATCTGGGTCAATGTACAACCATGGGTCAACACATGCAGAGAGTTCTCGAACAACCTCAAGAATTGATGGTAATCTTGAAACTTTTTGGACTATTTGCCCATATTGTTATTTCGTGTATGAGTACTCCAAACTGTATCAAGATTGTATTTTTAAGTGTGAGAATGTCGAATGTAAGAAGGTGTTTCATGGGGTGCCTATGGGGGCGGCGCCGCCTGATGAGTTGGTGGAAAAGGGGAAGTATTTTTGCCCTGGTTTTGTTGTGTTAAGTGGTGGAGAGGGTGGTGCTGATTTGTGGAACCCATTTTCTGATTTGGGTTCTTTTCGAAATGGGAAAAAGGAGAAAGAGGTGGAGAATGTCTGTGTTGAGTTATCTGATGATGAGATGGAGGGTTGTGGAGTTGGGGGTAGTGAGCAAAAATCGGAAAAATCGAAAAAATGGATTGAGGATGTCGAAGTTAGTTTCGGGGATGGAGTTAATGAGAAAGATGTGAAGGGGGATGAGGGGAAAGTGTACATAGTGGGTGAGAAGAATGTGGAGGGTGCTGAGAATGAGGAGGGTTTTAGTGGTAGGAAGGTTTATCGAACAAGAATAAAGACATCGGTGCCACGATCTTCTAGGAAGTTTATGGGGAAGGGTGTGAGAGTTAAGAGGAATGAGGTTTTGCCAATGCAGGATGTTCGAAAAGGGGGAAGAAAGGAAGATGGTGAGAGTTGGGGTTGTGGTGGTGGTAACATGAGTAAGGTGATGAATGTAAGGACTGAGGCTGGTAGTTTGGAGTACAATATGGGGGACGATGATATTTTCGTTGGGTTGCAGGATATCGTTGTTTGAACTGTCTAAGGTGGTGCTTAGTGGTGGATCGGATGATGATATTTCTGTTGGGTTGCAGGATATCGTCGTTTGAACTGTCTAAGGTGGCGCTTAGTGGTGTTGCGCTAGTTGTTTTCGTGCCTTCCCTTATCTGAAGAATGTAGATTAGTTTGCAGTGTTTGTTGCTTCTTTCAATATATCGTCGTTTCAATCTAGTATTTTGTATATAGCGTAGTAAGCTCAGTGAATATTATGGTGTCACGGCTAGGGTGTAGTTTCAAGTTGAATGCAAAGCTTTTGGGTACTATATGTTGTAGTGCAGGATTATAACTATAAGCATACTTATAGTTATAGCCTGCGACTTTTGGTTAATATAATGTGAAGTGATCGGTTATGTCTTGTGTCGATGTGCATTATGATTGCTCGCGCTGATGTGAACTTCATATCGTCGACTGATATTTATCCTACAGGCGTGATTTGTTCGACAACGAATGGGGTGAAAGGGAGCATTTCAACGATGTTCTACTATAATTGCTCATAATGTTTAAGCTAGATATAGAAGCTTATCTATTGTTCATAATGTTTAGGCTAGAATCTATTGTTCATAATATCTAGACTTGATGATAGCATAAATGATGTTGATTAGCCCACGGGGCATAAGCTCAAATGGTAAGGGGTTTCACTATAAGAGTGTGCTTCTCCACAAGTGTGTGAGTTCGATCCACGACAGGTGCATGAGTAACACTGCATTTGTTCAAGGGATGATCTGTTTGTGGGTGGTTACCCAGCCTACTCTGGGCACTCTTGAGGTGGAGTACCGAGCCGTTAGAGGCACACTCCGGATTCACCTCCTCTGTTGGGCGATGAACTAGCCAAGCGGGAGCGCCTTAAATGAGCGTATCATTTATAAATGATGTAGATTAATGTTATTAGGTATGCTTTCACTTTGTCAAAGTCAAGTCAATAAATATAGTTAATGAAGTGCATCTTAAATTAATGTCAAATGGACTTTTAGTTTTGTTTTTTTAGGGAGGAGAGTATAAATATAATAATATTAAAAATAAGGAATATAGAAATTACCAACAAATATTATTAGACTATTGTGGCATTGATGATATGTCCTTATGTTTTTCTTTGTTATATTGTTTAATTTTCAATGTGCTTTTTATTATCGTTTTTATTTTATCTTTAATAAAGTAGTGGGTATTTATTAAATTTATTGATTTTTCAACACAAAACTTGTGATTTTCGAAACGTAATTAAGGCATTTCCAATACTTCCTATGTCATTTGAGCAAGAGTTAATATTTTAACTCACTAGTTTTGAATTCACATCTTTTAACTAACTCCCACAAAATGAGGGTAGAATAAATGAGGGTAGAATAATGTTGTTCATATCTAGGTATCTTAAGACTATTTACAATGATAAGTTAAAAAAACAAATTTAACAGTTGAATGACTATAATAATGAGTTGAAAAAATTTGTTTAATCAGTGTATTAATTGGTGTTGAATAAAAGAGTGGATCTCACCAAATTGCATCACACAGTGGTGTTGAATAAGTATGGAGAAGATGAATATGTGGTGTATTGTTATTGCTTGTTGTATTTTTTAGAAGGATGTTGAATATTTTTTAAACAAAACCAATCTAGGGTATAGAATTAAATGGTTATTGATTTATTATATGGAAGAAATAGAAGATGAGGTGGAGTGTTGGAAATTAAAAAAGAGGGTTTTGAATCCTCCAACCATTGTACATGGCCTTAAAGTAAGTTGTTTTTTTTTTTTTTTTTTTTTTTTGTAAATTAGCGATGAGGTGAGTTTCGAACCCATGACCTTTTGGTCACTAGCAAGAGCATTTTCCACTAGGCTATTCGATTAACTCGCCTTAAAGTAAGTTGTTAAAACAGAGAAATTTTGAAGAATATGATGGTCAACCCATGACATTTATAAAAATCACCAAAACTTTTTTTATTAGAGAATACCATAATTTTAGATGAAATGACTAATCTACCCTTCAATAAATCTATAATAAATACTTTAGTCTCTACACTCTCTTCAACTCGTTCACTCTTCCTCTCACTTTCTCTCTTCCTATTACTCTCTCTTCATCTCACTCTATTGCTCTTTCTCTTTTCTTCTCACCGCTCACTCCGCCGCCTACCCTCATCACTGGAATAGTCATCTTCACTTTCTCCTTATCGTTTGTTTTGGGTCTTTTAAAGTTGTGTTTTTACAAAAGTTTGAATCTTTTTCAATTTAGTTGAGTAACATCACATTTTTTCAATATACTTGATTTAAAATCACGTTTTTCAATTACTTATATAATTTATGTGTATTGCATGTTTGTTATTCGAAGGTTTTTAAACAAAAGTTTCAATCTTTTTCAATTTAGTATAGTCAAAATCACGTTTTTCAATTTAGTTGAGTTAAAATTATGTTTTTAATTAATCATATATTTTATGTGTATTGTGTTTTTGTTATTTGAAGGTTTTTGAACAAAAGTTTGAATCTTTTCTAAGAATTTTATGGTAATGGGTAAGTTTGCACACTAAAGTTATAGATAAATTAAATCTTTTTTAAGTTGTACACAAGACTTTGAGTTTGAACAATGAATTTATGTTTTTTTTTAGTAAATTAGCGATGAGGTGAGTTTCGAACCCATGACCTTTTGGTCACTAGCAAGAGCCTTTTCCGATAGGCTATTCGATTATCTCAACAATGAATTTATGTTTTATGTGTGTTATGTGTATATAATTTGATTTGACGTTGTTTTGTAATAAAAGTTTGAATTTTGGGTGTATTTATGTTGATATAGTCTCGTTTTTTGATAAGTATAACATTGTATAGTTAAGTATAATCGATTATAACACTGTATAATAAAGTATAATAAATTATAATGAAGTATAATCGAGTATACAGTTTGTAATATATGTACTTCATGTATAATTACAATTAATATAAGCTGTTTTATAGAATACAAAGTTTATATGCACTTTGGTTTAGTTATTTCACGCTGAAAGAGTTAGAATTCTAAAGTTGCGCGAATAGCTGTCGAAGACAAGATTTATGTTGAAGAATAGAAATCTAATTCTTTTTTATTTCCTTTTTCTTTTTGCATGATTTTTTTAGTCTCAAATGTAGTAATAAAAATTATTTGTTCCATATCCTAAAGAAATCTTTGTGCTTTGTACTAATTCTAATATATTAATCCAATTGTTATGGTTGTTCCAATTTGTGTCCAATTCTTTAGGTTAATTAATATGTAGTATATATCATATCAATTGTTGTTGGGGTGAACTATGTAACATCAATTTGATGCAAAGATAAATCGCAAAAATAATGTAATAACACGACTAAAATTGGTAAATACTATATATAGAATAATAATTATAACATTAATAACTCGTTTCGTTTTAATTAAAACTCGTTAGTAGTTGGTTGGTTCGTTCAATTCGAGTTCTAATCGAGCCAAACCCGTATAAGGGCCTTGTGATCAATTATTTATGCCAAACATGTCACGTCTAAACCCTCACCTACCGCTCCTCCATACCATTCAAAATTTTTGCCTCCTCTTTCAATTCACACTTTGATTCAATCTTGGTGATCTCTAGGAAAGCAATTACATTATGCGGTAACTAATTCCACAATTTCGAACCTCATTCTAGTTCTTTTCATGTTGGCCTTTTGAGATTAAATAAGAAAAATATAGTAAACATGTTCCAAAATTATATAACTTTTTTTAGTAGCTCTTTTGATTTAGAACATACGGCAACAAGAATTATTCGATTTGGATTTGTTGTGAATTTACTACGATTTTCGGAAGTTAAATAGCTGAAAAGTGTTTTAAATATGAAATAAATATCAAACGGTAGAGACAATTGATTATATTGTACCTACAACTTACTCATTGTTTTAATAATGTTTACACGAAAGATTGAGGTGTTTTGGATGTGTTTACTATCTTTAATGATTTAATTATTAAAACGGGATTTGAATAAAAATGATTTATATCTTGAGCTCCAAATTATAAGTGGAATTTTTCCTATAGCTTAGAGAGTCTAACGAAGCCACTTTTCGAATATAGTGATTTTTAAAGATATTTTGCTAAATAATGTGATTTTCGGATGTTAAATAACATAGAAATGTATTTAAATATAGAACTAGATGGTTTTGGAGATTATAAAATAAAGGAATGATTTTTCTGTGTTCCTTATGTTAAATAAGGGTCAAGTTTCTGGTTTCATGAATTTTAAAGATGTTTTAGTATTTATTTAGAATTTCGGATTTAAAAATGGGCTAGAAAAGGATTTTAAATGAGAAAAGTGGCAAATGAGTGAAAAATAAATTTTGGACAACAAGTTTGACTTTCTCACTGATATTTTGAGTTACAAAAATTATTTGAAAGGATAAAGGGGTACATAACTATTTATTTAAGATTATTATTATTTAAAGGTCATAAATAGTTTTAACTTGGTAAAAATTAGAATATTGGTTGAATATCATCCGTGGGCAGAATACTTGTGATTTTTGAGTATAATTGAGGTTAAAATAATTATATAAGAATTAATAAAATGTTTAAATCAAGTGTTTGGCACTTTAAGGCTGAAGGGCATTTTTGTCATTTTACGAGTTTGACATGATTTAAATTCTTGAACATGGTTTATTGCATTGGGGCATAATTGGGATGCATTTGATTGAACCTGCTGTTAGGAACCAATTTATACTACCGTAAACGGTTGGACTCTGGGAAGGGCAAAATCATCATTTCACACTCAGAGGTAAAAATGTAATTTGGCACTTAGGGGCAAAATGGTAATTTTGCACTTGTGGGGAAAATCATTATTTTTCATACTTGGGTAAAAGTGTAATATTATAATAAATGAGGACTTATATGTAATAAGCGAGAGGTTGGGGTGATATATGATAGGGTGTTGACGGAGTATGTGTTATTATAATAGGTCCTGGTGCGCGATCCATTACACATCGTTGCCTCGAGAGTGAGTGCTATTTGTGTTGTTTGCTTGAGGTGAGCTCTTAGTCACGTCTGGTTACTTTCCTGTACAATTGTTATGTGTTATTGCGTGTATGATGTGTGTAATAGTAGTATGTTAGTATGAATATGAGGATAGAAATGGACCTTTAAAGGTTGTTGACTGTAATGCTGATTTGATTGCATGTGGTGTGAGTATTTGTTGTCATGATTTGGCAACGTAGGACTAGGATAATGCCGATCACAGAGATGATGCGTGCGTTGATATGATAGGTAGTGCCGGTCATGGATTTGATGCGGGTGCTGATATGATTTTGATGGATGGTAGTGCCGGCCAAGGATTTGATGCGAGCGTTGATATGATTATGATGGATAGGTAGTGCCGGTCACAAAGGTGATGCGGGCATTGTTCTCCTTGCAGGCGAACTAGGTAGAGTACTGTACAATGCGAAAGTCCGCATTCAGTGCATGTAGATTATTGCATGTGTTTGTTATGTGATGATGTTCGATTGGGGTTGTTGTGCTAGTTATGGATTGTGTCTGTTGAGCTGTTGAATTGCATTACTTATGTATTATTGCATGTGCTGTTAATTATGATGGTGGATTTACATTGTGACGCTCTTATATTTATTTATTGTACTTCTCATTCAGTCATCGTCTTCACATCACGTGTGTGGGTTGGTAGCCACCCGTGAGTAGAATTCACTAGCTTTCGAGCTGACCCTTCGGGGACGTATTCCTTTAGCAGGCTAGGTGCGTTGCAGTGCGTAGATTCTTGTTTCGGTGAGTGGTGTTGGTGGCATTAGGATCTTCCACAGTCGTTGCAGTGGCTATGTTGTTTCATTTTGTTTTTCTTGTAGTAGTCTGGAGTTGTTGTATTGATGTGATATTGATTCGTTTCTTTGTTATTGTTGGGTCATAGATTGTTGTAATGCCCCGCCCCGGAACACCGGGTCGGAACATTATTTGATTTGATGGACTGCTCTCACAAACCACCACGGGTCTTTCCAGCACGTTTTTGTCCTCACTCAACTTTCTATATATTTATCAAGTAATTAACTTGATATCTTCAATCCCCCAGTCGAGTTAACGTTACGCTTGATGTACTTCGGTTTTGTAGCATGCCCAATAGAGTCTCTTCCTTCGGAGCTTGCTCGGTCCAAAGAGAACCTGCAAAACAAAGGAGGGCGCACCCCCCCAATTACATTCCGACGCCCAACATTAGTATAATGTGTGATAGGCTTGAAAAAGGAGAAATTAGATTAGCCCATGCCTTGAGACCCTTTTATAGGGTGAAGGAGGTGGTATCTTTTGGTCTGTTGAGTGATGTGGGATAAATGCATATAATAAATATACCTTTTGCCTTATATAATTTGGGTAGTCTACCCATCTCGAACTATCATCTTTGGGAGCTTATATCTTCTTCATTACTTATTCGATTGACTTGATCTTGATGTTGGCGTAAAGCTCTCCGTGTATAGATTCCAAATATCTATAACTTGACTAGGGGGTATATCGGGATCAGGTCCGAAATGTAGGATAAACAAGCTGGGTTCAATCTGTATTTTCCGGTGTACATCAACGCTCTTTATGCAGGCAAATAGGCAGACCAAAATCGACGAGGTAGCTGCTCAGATGATAAACACTCAACTACCAGCCTCATATAAACGATTCTCGATATCACTAAAGTAATCCCAATGATGTGGACACGAAAATATGGGTACGGACCCGGCTTGTTTTCTCTACATTTGAGGCAAATACCTGTATGAACCCGAGACAAGTTATAGTCCTTTGGAATCTACATACGGAGAACTTTACATCGATACCAAGATCAAGTCAATCGGATAACTATCGAGGGAGATACGAACTCCCAAAGATGGCGACTTGACATGACTAAATTATCCAAATGATACAAGGCAAAGACATAAGTCTACTTATACACTTATCCCACATCACTAAGAAGAGACAACAAACCACCTCTTTCACCCTATAAAAGGACCTCTAGGTTTTAAATACAATCTTCAATCCCAATTCTTCTTTCACGCGCCTATCACACATTATATTAATGTTGGGCGTTGGAGTCTAGTCGGGGGTGTGCCCCCCTTTTGTTTTGTAGATTTGTAGATTCTGGACCAAGCAAGCTCCGAAGGATGAAGGCTTGATTGGGTAATAACCACAAAATTTATTTCACATCACCCTAACATCCATATATTGTAGAATATGCTTTTACTTGAGGTTCTATAAACAATACCCTTACTTATAAGCATTAGTAATTAGCTATGTAGGTAGTCGTTCCCATTGTGAGCTATATCATCAATATTTATACATATTAGTAATTGATTCAAATAACCGTTCCTATTAATAATTTAATACGAAACGGAACATTGAGTTATCGAGTTTAATGCTATTAATCGATGATTATATTATTCTTTATTAAAAGATTTAATATTGAATTGAAAATAAAGGAACAATTCTCATAATATATCCCAATTTTAGGGATAACATTTACGAAAATTAATATCGTTTTTGCTCTTGACCATGTTGGGGTAAAATTCTCTACTCTTTTATTTAGACAAGTAGGGTTTGTATTTGTTTAGTTTTAAAACAAACTAGCGTGCTTATCAACAAATTATAGTCATAGGATCAAATTTAACATGATTTAACGGCTGATTTTGTAGTCCGAAACCATTCCGAATAACCTAAAGCTTTTGTGTTTTTATCATATGAATATAATTGTAAAGAATCATAAATAAAGAATTGAAGACAAGGGAATATATTTTATCGCTTTCAATTTTATAGAATACATCCAATTCAATACATCATACATTACATTGGGTAGCGAAAAAGATTCTATATTTACAAGTTAAGAAACAAAAATTGTTGTTTTGGTGGCTAAATTACATTGGATGATCCAAAATTCAAAATTGATAATAAGTTTATTAATTTTAAATATTGACGACAGTATGTATGGGGGGAGTATGTTATATATATATGATTTATTGTGTTTGACAATGTATATAATTATGAGACGAAAAGAAGAAGGAAGTGAAAAAGGAGACAAGTCTTTGCTAGTCTAACAAAAAGGATTTTGACGAGTGGTATATGTTAATCCTAATGCCCTTTAACGATTATGAGTCAAACGTTTTAGTGTGTGTTTTGGTTAATGTCAATTTTTTTGAGGGATAATTTTAATTTGTATGTAATTCTGATCATCAATAATGCACGTTGTTGTTAGTGGCAAGTTGATTGCATACTCAAAAGTCGCCTCCGGATGTTACATCGTGCGACCATCGGCATTGTCAATATGGGAACTTATGAAAGTAAGCACATAATATCTCTTACATTCAACATGTTTGACTTGTGATTGTTTTCTGATATCTAAGAGCACTCACATCAGCTTTCCAATAATTTTCCCTATAATACACTTCTAACCGTCAGTTTTGTATTTTTTGCACTAGCTTTTTATTGATCTACTTTACCAGCTTTCCTATTATTCACCAAACTTAAAATTTTAAATTTTAAATATCTTAATATTTTCTATAATTTCCAACAACTATATTTTTAAAGTACAAGTCATTTAAATAAGTATAAATTTCAGTATCTCTTCTTTTTGAAATTTAGATGAATTTAAAAGTTTTTTCATTATCAAATTCAATAAGTTTTATAACATTAATATTTTAATAGAAATTAATCAATAATGATATTGCATATAAAGAAATTATCATGTTGAATGTAAAATTAATGAAAATAATATAATTATGATATTTTTTTATTAAATGATTTTATTGATATTAATTGTAGATGATATTGATAAATAATTATTGTATAAAATATGTATAAAAATTTACTAATCATAACAATGTTCCTATCAATAACCAAGTAGATTGTGAGGTTTCAATAATTATCTTCCTATTTTCTAAATTTGTTTAAATTTAAATCATTTCTAATATGGTACTCCATAGATTTATTTGTGAAACATACTTTAAGATATATTATTTCATCATTTGAGTGATGTAACCGTATGAACATTGCTTCACAAACCATGTAACCGCCCAATTCACCATGCGCAAATATTCACCATTTTCAATAGTGTGTATATTTTTTTGCGGAGTTAGCATATTATAGGTGAGCTGATAAAGTATCATTTTTTCATATTTTTAATTTTTTGACTCCTTATAATAACTTTTAGGGCAACTGATGTGAGTGCTCTAAGATGCTTGTATCATCTATGTGTCAGGTGTTTATGAGTCCCCCAGGTCTTTGCTTGTCTAACAAAAAGGCTGATAATTTTGGCGGGTGGTATTTTGAGGTATGTTAATCACTAATGCCCTTTAACTATACGATTATGAGTCCCTGAATACTTGTATGTATATAACTATCAGATGAAAAGAAGAAGAAGAAGATGGAAGTGAAAAAGGATACATGTCTTTGCTTGTCTAACAAAAAGGATGATAATTTTGAGTCCGCAGGTCCCTGGTTACATGCCCTTAAAGGAAATAGTTCTATTCCCTCTATTGTTAATTGGTTTTTGGAGTGGAACCCCATAGTAAAGACCCTGTGTCATCTTTCAGAGGTATGTTAATAACTAATGCCCTTAAACAATATGATTATGAGTCCCACAGGTCTTTGGTTGTCCAACAAAAAGGATGATGATTTTGGCGAGTGGTATTCTGAGGTATGTTAATCACTAATGCCCTTTAAAGATACGATTATGAGTCTCTCGTTACTTGTATGTATATAGTGAAAAAGGACACAGGTCTTTGCTTGTCTAACAAAAAGGATGATAATTTTGGCGAATGAAATTCCGAGGTATGTTAATCACTATTGCCCTTAAACTATACGATTATGAGTCCCGCAGGTCTTTGCTTGTCTAATAAAGGATGATAAAGTTGGCGAGTGGTATTCCGAGGTATGTTAATCACTAATGCCCTTAAATGATACGATTATGAGACCTGCAGGTCTCTCATTGTGTAGCAAAAAGGATGATAATTTTGGCGAGTCGTATTACGAGGTATGTTAATCATTAATGCCCTTAAATGATACGATTTTGAGTCCAGGTCTTTGTAACAAAGAGGATTATAATTTTGGCGAGTGGTGTTCCGAGGTATGTTAATCACTAATGCCCTTAAACGATACGATTATGATTTATGAGTCCCGCAGGTCTTTGCTTGTTTAACATAAAGGATGATAATTTTGGCGAGTGTTATTATGATGTATGTTAATCTCTAATTCCTTTTAACGTTACGATTATGAGTCCCTGGTTACTTGTATGTATATAGTGAAAAAGGATACAGGTCTTTGCTTGTCTAACAAAAAGGATGATAATTTTGGCGAATGGAATTCCGAGGTATGTTAATCACTAATGCCCTTAAACGATACAATTATGAGTCCCACAGGTCTTTGCTTGTCTAACAAAAAGGATAATAATTTTGGCGAGTGGTATTCCGAGGTATGTTAATCACTAATGCCCTTTAACGATACGATTATGAATCCGTGGTTACTTGTATGTATATAGTGAAAAAGGACACAGGTCTTTGCTTGTCTAACAAAAATGATGACAATTTTGGCGAATGGAATTCCGAGGTATGTTAATCTCTAATGCCCTTAAACGATACAATTATGAGTCCCATAGGTCTTTGCTTGTCTAACAAAAAGGATAATTATTTTGGCGAGTGGTATTTCGAGGTATGTTAATCACTAATTCCTTTAACGATACGATTATGAGTCCCCTGGTTATACTTGTATGAATATAGTGAAAAAGGACACAGGTCTTTGCTTGTATAACAAAAAGGATGATAATTTTGGCGAATGAAATTCCGAGGTATGTTGATCACTAAAGCCCTTAAACGATACGATTATGAGTCCACAGGTCTTTGCTTGCTTAACAAAAAGGATGAAAATTTTGGCGAGTGGTATTCCGAGGTATGTTCTGAGGTATGTTTATCACTAATGCCTTTTAGCAATACGATTATGAGCTTCTGCTTACTTGTATGTATATAAGTTGGGTTCTTTGAAATTAATAGTAATTATCTACTTCGGTTGGATTCTGTTGACTTGGTTAATTTTTGGTTGCTAGGCTCATAATAGCCAACGCTTGTTGAGTATCAGGTGCTTGACATTTTAGAACTGTATAGGCGTATCTGTGAATTCTTGGCTGTTCCAGTTAAGGGTTGCAAGAGTGAGCTCGAAAAGGTCGCTGGTGCACTTTACACTACTACAGTTGAGGTATTGGGTGAGATATTACTAAGACGTTTTTATCAGGCTTTCATCCCGAAGACTGGACGTAGCATACAAGGTGCAACTGGCAGAATTCATGGGGATATAGTATCCGAACGGTGAGTTGGTTCCTCATTCTTGAGTTTAGATTGAAAATTGGCATGTGGGATGTGATTTGCTAAGAAGTGATGATAGAAGTAACAATATACTGTCTTGTATGTTTATTATTAACAATATTTTATTACTGGTTTCCTGTTTTTGTTGCTCAAGGTATCGCTTGATATACAAAGCCTGGAGGATAGTTCTGAGTTGATGAGGTATAGATGCTTCAAGTTTTACAAAGGGTGCCGAAAATATACGTCAGTACAATGTCAAATTTCATCTCAGAATCTTGTTGCTTAGATATCTTTACTTAATATTTATCTATTCATTTGCTTATTCAATTTCCTCGCGTTGGGTTTGATGTTGTTCGAAATTATATATCTTTTCTTTATTTTAGAGACAGTATGCAGAAAGATAGGAGTATTTGTCACTGATCCTCTGCCATATAGAGGAAGAGTCTGCACGACCATTTTCAGGTGTTTAGTTAAGTATATTTTCTATAGATGTTTTCTCGTGGATGAACATCGATTGAACATTCTGATTTCTCAATACCATGTAAATTTAATTTCTAGAGAAGGTCGTGGAGAGGCATATGATGAAGACATAGTATTTGCTGGTGCTCTAGAAACGTTTGGTGGGGGACACAATGATCCCATTAGTGACTTAGTGTAGCTTTTGGAGGTATGTGGAATGAACTCTTACCATGTTGTTGTGATTTGTAACCAAGGTTCTTTTGACTCGTGAAATGAAAATCACATCAATCATCAACTCAGTAATCAAAATATCTGATTGTTGGTGCCATTACGAACGCTTCAATACATGTGCACATTTCATCAGAGCTTGTACTTTGGTTATTCTCTTGTGCAAAATTATCAGGGATATCTATGTAACTAAAACTTCAGGCACATGATATTCTTACCTTTCGTACAAGTCTAAAAGATCCCGCATAGCATTAATACTGAACTTCTTGCACTACATAGAGCCTGTGGTGACAAAATTCACTATAGCACTGAGGGAGATTGGGACGTACAAGGAAGTTCTAAGAGCACAGGTGAAATTTTGGTACCGCATTTTGTTCATCATTCAGATTTTTCTCGTGAGGCTATCTGTTCTTTGAAGAATTTAATGGTTGCATCTAACTACTTGCAGTGACCCTTCTCATTAGTCAGACACTCTCTTGCCATTGCATTTGAGGACCAGTTCAAGTGTTGTATGTTATCACTTCGTAAAGGCACTAGGAGCACCGTTGCGACTGCTATAGGAGGTACGATGTTGAATGTACATTATCATTGGCATTGGATTTGGATATAACTGCTATCCTGATAGAGTTGGAACTGAAATGTTATTCTTAATGTATATAGGAACTTCACAATACCAGGTCATCGTTTGAGCAAGCTCTCTTTAATCTGGTGAGTGAGATCTGTGATCAAAATCCTTAACCTCATCACTTGGATGCTAAAGGTATCCTGATATAGTTGGCACTAGGAGCACTAGGAGCACCAGATGCTCGCTTTAATCTGGTAAATTTTTGTTGTTGTCTACTGTCAACTGTACAGGTGACTGCTCTCTCGAATGTTGAGGCTAAGCAGTTAGTGGTACGATGGATGCTCATCTTCGGTACTTCAAGTAGGTTTCATTGTCATACATGAGCCCAATTACACACAATCTTAATTCTCTTCAACTTTGCTAACAGTCCCTAATAATTCTTTTTCGTTACATGTAGGGTTATGAGCTTCTGCATCAGATGGAACCTTACATAAATCAGGTTTGTAGATTGTTTACCATTTGTATGCAACGTTAGTTCAAATGGATCTCCAAATGGAGACGGTATACAAGCAATAGGAAGGTTAACCACATTATCATGAAAACTAGATTTCCAATTTAGATAATTTGCCTTCTGCTCTTTCATTTGTAAGGTACTCCTTATACCTTATAATTCATTATTCACTCTCGACCTGACGAAATATTTAATACAGGTTCAAACCATCAGACAAGGTTATCTTTCAATACGCTCATCAAATTTGAGAGGTGACTGGAAAAGAAGGTCTTTATGTCGTCTACAAAATTGAAGTCTGTTCATTGACATTATAGGGCCCTGCTGTTTTTAGATTCATTACAAGTCATATTGCAGGAGTCTGTTAGTCAACATTTGGGTCAGAGGAATAGCTCTGAACTTGGTTCAGGATTACTTAGTCGCTGGCTTTCTCATCATCATCGTCATCACCATCATCATGGTGCCTGGTGGCATACATGATGAGAAATCTGTTGCCCGCAACACTGTAAATTTGTTGACATCTACAATCAAGGTTGATGCTGACCAATCAGATCTTAGGTTTTGTTTCAGAATCATATCTCCTACGAAGAACTATATACCTTACAGGTAACATCTAGTGCCTGATTTCGGCATTTTGTTGACTTAATATATTTTGTGTCCATCAGTTTTAGCAATGTGTATAACTCCTTTTTTTGTTGTTTGTACAGGCAGAGAGTGCCTTAGATCAGATGGATTGGATTGAGAAAATAATCGGGGTCATTGCATCATTGTTGAGTTTACAAACTTCAGAAATGGTACTACATAAAATTTCTCATTTATAAACTTCAGAATTTTGACGTTTCTTGAGTAAATGACTGTCGTATTTCAGTGTCTTCCTGCTAGCCCCATTGGAAGCGGCCATCATCGTTCTACCAGTGATAGTAGTTCATTTGAAAGCTCAGATTTTGATCATAACACCACAATTGAAGAATACACAACCGAAAGGGGCGGCTCTGGACGCAATGAGCGTCCTTTTAGGAATTCACTTCATCATCGGTCTAGATTAAAACCTGAAAAGCCAATTGACATTTTGCGAAAAGTTTGTGGAAATGACAAGTGTGCTGATTGTGGTGCAACAGAACCAGATTGGGCATCACTGAATCTGGGAATCCTAGTAGCATAGATCCAGGTAAACATAAGAAAAATTGAAAGAGTAGATAGGAAGAAAAGAATAAATTCCTTGTTATAGATTTATTGTACAGTATGCAGAAAAATTGTTCCTCCGGAAACCCAAGGACAATCGACCAATGGCGAAACAAATTTGGGAGGCAGTGCGGAGTAATGACAAGAAAGCCGTGTACCGTCTCATTATCAAAGGGCATGGGACTTCGTCGATTGAAGGATGTGAAATGATGCATTCATAAGGTGGAGTTAAATACGCGTTGTACTCTTTTTCCTTGATATAGGTTTTGTCCCAAAAGGGTTTTCCTATCAAGGTTTTAATGAGGCAACATTGCATGCGTATATTAGGCATAGTGCACTCTTTTTCCTTCACTAGAGTTTTTTCCGATAAGGTTTTTCCTAGTAAGGTTTTAATGAGGCAAGTCCTTGATTATTAGACATTTAAGAGGGAGTGTTATGAATAGTCTTTGTAGAGATGTCTTTTGATTGGATGTATAGATTGTCAATAAGTGTATCCATTAAACTCATGCCCATTAGCATTCATTGAAGCCTATAATAGGACTTCTAATAACATTGTATCGGACTCTTGAAGAAGGCAACAAGATAATATTTTCTCCTTCTATCTTGATTCATTTTATGTATTGTACTTTATGTATAACAGTTTGGTGTATTTTCAGGACTATTATGTTGTTTAGTCTTTGTTTGGCTTGTGAGATGTTTTGTTAGGTTGATAAATAAGACCCCAATTCTCAAAGATCCTGTAGTATTTCTCCCCAAAATTCTCATAGAACTCCTCAATACATAATAATTCTTAATAAATCTCAATGTATTCATAAGAATTATAATGAAAATATAGCTCAATACGTTTGAGCTAGTAACAATTGAATTAATTTTAGTTCAACACCTTTATAGACTGTATTTTCAATTCCCTAAATATTGAAGATATAACGCTTATAGTGATATTTTCCTCAATAATATTATTAATTCAATACGTTTTAATTTCTATAACGAATGAACTATAAAACATTTACTGACATTTAGTATTGTTTCTAATACGATCTTTTTTAAACAATCAAACTCACCAAAAAGTCTAAAATGCCTATAAAATAAACAAAAATTAGAAAAATTCACCGAATCCTCCTTATGCTCTGACATTCTCAGTTTTGATTAGAGTCAAAATCAATCAGTTAATTTTGAAATTGGGGAAAAAATATTTTTCATGAATGTTAATAGTAGCTGAAAAGAATTGAATTCTTTGGTTTAATTGGGAGGTTTTTCTATATAGGCATGAATGATAATAGTATTTTTTGATCCCGTTATTTGAACATAAATTCTATTTCAACATAAATTCTTATGTTTATTTTTTGCTAACTCTTCGTTACTCGGCAGAAGGCCTTTGGTTGATTATATGGAAAAGATGTTGTAATGAGGTTAGGCTCGTTATCAAATCCGTAAAAGAGTTACCACTCAATGGATGATTCAATAAACATACATAAATAAATAAAATGAATAATGTGAAGAAAATAGCTAATTTAAAAGAACTGAAAATAATAACGTATCCATCGAGGTATGATAATCTATGACCTAACAATAATTAAAGACAAAAATCCATAATACATCCAATACAGTACTACAAGGGTAAAACATGAGTCACATGAATAATATAAAACACAACCATGACGGATGTATGTAGGGATGTTATCGGTTCGCTGTAAACCGACAAAACCGACCGAACCGAACCGAAATTTTACCGACTTGGTTGGAAAAAAAATCACACCGAACCGAAGCGGTGCGAAAAAATTCCAAACTGACCAAAAATTTTTGGTTTTCGGTTTTAGTATAAACCGAACCGACTATTTATATTTATTGTTTAAAACATTTATATTTAGGATATTTCTTAATATTTGTACTTAATTTTGATTTTTTTAAAAAAATTTATTATATTATTTATATAATTTATTAGATTAAACATTAATATTGACCCAGTTGACCAAGTGTGATCAATCATGTTCGGATGTTAAGAATTGTTTGGGATCGTTTGGTTTTTCTAAGGGAAGGTTATGCAGAACATTTGAAGATAGAACTTCAAACAGAAAAATACTTCTGAGTTGAATAAGTATTTGAATGAATTTTGAGAGCTAATTAATCCCCACTTGATATTTTAGAATGGTGGAAAGTAAATTATGTGAAACATCATATATTGGCTGAAGTTGCCAAAGATGTTTTGACTATACCTTTATCGACTGTTGCTTCTGAGGCATGCATTTAGCATTAGTGGACTAGTCATATGTCCTTTTACGAGAAGGTTAGCTCTTTACACTGTTGAGGCTTTCATTTGCTCGAAAATTGATTAAGTAAAAAATCAGTGTCAATTTCCTTGAAGAGTAAATTGAAAGAGGTGAATCGAAAAGGGAAAGAAAGTGAAGGTAAATCATAAATGTGTTATTTTATAATTTTTTGGTTTTTGATAATTATATCTTAAATTTTATTTATTTATTATTTAACTCCTATATTTGAATAAATAATGCGGATGACGATGAACCCAATTTATAAATTTTGGAATCTTAGCATGGGAGCAAAGGAGCTAGTTTCCATTTCTTGATATAGGCTATATTGTCATGAAGTATTTCTATTTTGTTTTTGAACAAGCTGTGGACGTGTAGACTCTATTTAATCTAAAATCATGGGCTTTTAAAAAAAACCAAAAATCTGACCGAACCGAACCGATTTTGCCTCAAAACCACCATCAACCGAACCGATATAAACCAAAATTTATTTAAAGCGACTTGGTTCGTTCAGTAAAAAAACCGATAGGATCGGTTTCAAACAAAAAAATCATGAAAAACCGACCGAACCGAACCGATAACATCCCTAGATGTATGTGTGGGTCACGATTTGGGTTTAGGGCTAATTAGATGGCCATTTTCTGTTCATGCTTTCTAAGTTGTGTTGTCTAAACACTATATTATACTAGTGAGCTCATCAACCAATTATACAATTCCATAAATGATCATCACCAAATCTGTGTTATCTTGCTCGCTTATGTATCATCATCTTATATTTGGACAACTCCAATCAATGTTGTTTTATTTATTTATTATTGTCAATTTTGCCCATGAAACCTACTATGGATGCCCCATTACATCTCGGGTACCTAGATTAGATGTCCAATTACAAGACGAATGTCTCTAGTGGGCGTTGAAAGGGGGTTTGGACGTTCGAGCTGATGTTCGATATGAGCTCAAATGTTTGGTAGGGATGTTGGTCAGGGGCGGATTTACCGCTTTCGGAGTGGTGGTTCGAAATATGTATTTTTTTTTTTCGGTTTAAAAAATATTGATAGTTATATATTTCATTTTTTTCGATGTGGAGTCTGATCACATTAATCAAATAAGATGACTTTGCGGCGAAATTTCTATTTCTAGCTACCAAATTTCTGTTGCCTGCAGTGAAGCTCATGTCATGTCAAAGAATTCTGAACTTTGACACATATTAGTTGACCCGTACGTGTTTAGAACTCGATGACCTTATGGTAGAGTTCGGTCCCTCGTGGACTTGGTTATTTGTTTCCTTTGTCCCGATCTGTGTACCCTCCATTACTTGTATAGTCTTTGTGATTTTACAAGTACGGTTTGGCGATGATAAGTTCCTAGATTCCTATGTCAAATGCGATACCTTGGTCCAAAGGTGGAGATTGTTAATAATCTATTGGCCCAGACCAATTAGCCCAATACAATTAGTAGCCTCTTAATATTGCCTAACCCTAACCTATATTATTATTATTATTATATATACGTTAGTAGTCTGCCTTATTTTATTTAAGCCAGAGAAATATATTCTAGCCTTTCACTACTGTTTTGTACACTAGTGACCTAGCCTTTTCTTTCGCTTCCTCAATAAAATAGTTTTGTGTCAAAACCCTATTGAGATTGGAGACTTTTGTAGTTGGATTGCCCCTTGGCCAATTGGTGACGCATTGACGATATATAGGAATCATTATTGTCAGGAGAACTCAGCCAAAACAATATCCGATAACGATGTTGATCCTCAACATGGTTGAAGTCAACAATTTATTCTAGAAGATGAATGCCTCTCTTATGTTTTGAACAATTGAATTATAATTATATATTTTCTTTAAATGTCTAGTTTGGCACATTTAAAAATATAAATCATCTAATAATTATTTTTACGCTATTTTAAAAATTTATCTATAAAAGATTGAGAACCACCCTGAAATTATTTTCTGGATCCGCCCCTGCTCGGCCCCTCCTACCTTTTTATCCCGGTTCTCTTCCTGAACTTGTTCCAATTTATTATGTGTTCTCATGACTAAAGCTACTCCATGACCAACATATAGTACTTAAGTAAAGAGATTCTTGCTAATGAGTAGCGGAGATTATGTTTATTTTTCAAAAAAATTCGAAGAATATAACTATTGTTCTCCTACATCTCCTTTAGTTCCGCCATTGTTTCCAATAATGTATATAATTGTTGTTGCAAATGATGCAGATCTGTCAAATAAATAGAGTACTTTATATCATTGTTAGGTGTGAAGAAATATTGATTACGATATAGAGGGCATTTGGTCTAGTGGTATGATTCTCGCTTTGGGTGCGAGAGGTCCGGAGTTCGATTCTCCGAATGCCCCCTTCTTAGATATACTGTCTTTTGTTTTTCCTTGTAACATTTCGGCCGGGTTCCACCTGCAATCCCTTGTTTTGTGGAGTTGCTAAAACCAGGTTACAGCAAGACTACCCTCTGCAAGTGCAACGCCTTATTTCTCCGGCTCATCGTCGGAAGATTCGGAAGGTGACTAGAATTAAGCCATTTCTTTATCGAGCTTGGTTTCTTCAACTTGTTTTGCAGTACTAAGTATTTGTGATTAACCTTACTAGACTTATTTACACATTGAATCTATAATTTGTTGTTGTAATAGTACACTAAATAGAATTATTCAACTTTCTATATATGTTATCAAGTAATTAACTTGATATCTTCAATCCCCTAGTCGAGTTAACGTTACGCACTTTGTGCAGGCAAATACGCGAACCAAAATCGACGAGGTAGCTGCTCAGATGATAAAGACGCGACTACCAGCCTCATATAGACGATTCTCGATATCAGTAAAGTAATTCCAATGATGTGGACACGAAAATATGGATACGAACCCGGCTTACTAACTATTGTGCTCTCTAATAACTGAAGTACTCCACATCATATACTTTTATAGGACTATTTTATCTGGTTAAAAAGTGACCTCTATTAACTTAAGATCTATACTAAAAATAATAATTGAATGAGAATGACTTTTAATGAACTTTTGGTCATGTTTTTATGTTATTGTTAGAATATGCAAAGAGAGTATCAAATAAGAGGGAGTATTATTTTTCAAATAAGAAGGGAACTTTTTGTGTTCATTGCTGCAAATGAGTTCTTTGAAATTAATAGGAATTATCTACTTCGGTTGGATTTTGCTAGGCTCATAATAGCCAATTCCCGTTGAGTATGTGTTGTTTAAGATGCTTGTATCATCTATGTGTCAGGTGTTTATGAGTCCCCAGGTCTTTGCTTGTTTCACAAAAGAAATGATAATTTTGGCGAGTGGTATTTTGACGTCTATTAATCATTAATGCTCTTTAATGATATGATTATGAGTCCCTGGTTACTTGTATGTATATAGTGAAAAAGGACACAGGTCTTTGCTTGTCTAACAAAAAGGATGATAATTTTGGCGAGTATTATTTCGAGGTATGTTAATCACTAATGCCCTTTAACGATACGATTATGAGTCCCTGGTTACTTGTATGTATATAGTGAAAAAGGACACAGGTCTTTGATTGTCTAACAAAAAGGATGATAATTTTGGCGAATGAAATTCCGAGGTAATGTTAATGCCCTTAAACGGTACGATTATGAGTCGCACAGGTTTTCTGCTTGTCCAGCAAAAAGGATGATAATTTTGGCGAGTGGTATTATGAGGTATGTTAATCACTAATGCCCTTTCACGATACGATTATGAGTACCTGGTTACTTGTATATATATAGTGAAAAAGGACACAGGTCTTTGATTGTCTAACAAAAAAGATGATAATTTTGACGAATGGAATTCCGAGGTATGTTAATATATTAAGCAACCAAATTCTCAGATGAAATTTCACATTGTACTTACGTATATTTTCGGCACCCTTTGTAAAACTTGAGGCATCTATCCCTCATCAACTCAGAACTATCCTCCAAGTTTTGTATAACAAGTGATACCTTCAGATGATTGACGAATGCAACAAAAACATGAAACCAGTAATAAACATACCTCGAATTCCCACTCGCCAAAATGATCATTTCTTTTGTTAGACAAGCAAAGGCTTGCGAGACTCATAATCATATAGTTTAAGGGCAATGGTGATTAACATACCTCGAAATACCACTCGCCAAAATTATCATCATTTTTGTGTTAGACCAGCAAAGACCCGTGGGACTCATAATCGTATCGTTTAAGGGCATAAGTGATTAACATGTACCTCGGAATTTCATTCGCCAAAATTATCATCCATTTTGATAGACAAGCAAAGACCTGTGTCCTTTTTCACTATATCCATACAAGTAACCAGGGACTCATAATCGTATCTTGAAAGGGCATCAGTGATTAACATACCTCATAATACCACTCGCCAAAATTATCATCCTTTTTGCTGGACAAGCAGAAAACCTGTGCGACTCATAATCGTACCGTTTAAGGGCATTAACATTACCTCGGAATTTCATTCGCCAAAATTATCATCCTTTTTGTTAGATAATCAAAGACCTGTGTCCTATTTCACTATATATACATACAAGTAACCAGGGACTCATAATCGTATCGTTAAAGGGCATTAGTGATTAACATACCTCGGAATAACACTCGCCAAAATTATCATCCTTTATTAGACAAGCAATGACCTGTGGAACTCATAATCGTATCATTTAAGGGCATTAGTGATTAACATACTTCGAAATACCAGTCGCCAAAATCATCATCGTTTTTGTTAGACAAGCATAGACCTGCGGGACTCATAATCTTATCGTTTAAGCGCATTAGTGATTAACATACCTCCGAATGCCACTCTCCAAAATTATCATACTTTTTGTTAGACAAGGAGAGACTTGTGTCCTTTTTCATTTCCTTTTTTTATTCTTCTTTTCGTCTGATAATTATATACATACAAATAACCAGGGCCATAATCGTATCGTTAAAGGGCATTAGTGATTAACATACCTCATAATACCAGCCAAAATTATCATCCTTTTTGTTGGACAAGCAAGGACCTGTGAGACTCATAATCGTATCGTTTAAGGGCATTATTGATTAACATACTCCAGAATACCAATCGCCAAAATTATCATCGTTTTTGTTAGACAAGCGAAAACCTGCAGGACTCATAATCGTATCGTTTAAGCGCATTAGTGATTAACATACCTCCGAATACCACTAGCCAAAATTATCATCCTTTTTGTTAGACAAGGAGAGAGTTGTGTCCTTTTTCATTTCCTTCTTTTTATTCTTCTTTTCGTCTGATAATTATATACATACAAATAACCCGGGCCATAATCGTATCGTTAAAGGGCATTAGTGATTAACATACCTCGTAATACCCGCCAAAATTATCATCCTTTTTGTTGGACAAGCAAGGACCTGTAGGACTCATAATCGTATCGTTTAAGGGCATTAGTGATTAACATACCTCGGAAAAATTATCATCCTTTTTGTTAGACAAACAGAGACATGTGTCCTTTTTCATTTCCTTCTTTTTATTCTTCTTTTCGTCTGATAATTATATACATACAAATAACGAGGGCCATAATCGTATTGTTAAAGGGCATTACTGATTAACATACCTCGTAATACCCGCCAAAATTATCATCCTTTTTGTTGGACAAGCAAGGACCTGTGGGACTCATAATCGTATCGTTTAAGGGCATTAGTGATTAACATACCTCGGAAAAATGACAGGATCTTTACTATGGGGTTCCACTACAAAACCAATTAGTCATAGAGGGAGTAAAACTATTTCATTTAAGGGCATGTAACCAGGGACATGCGGGACTCAAAATTATCATCCTCTTTGTTAGACAAGCAAAGACCTATGTCCTTTTTTGCTTCCATCTTCTTCTTCTTCTTCTTCTTTCCGTCTGATAATTATATATATACAAGTATCTAGGTACTCATAATCGTATCATTAAAGGGCATTAGTGATTAACATACCTCAGAATATCACTCGCCAAAATTATCATCCTTTTTGTTAGACAAGCAAAGACCTGTGTGACTCGTAAACACCTGACACATATATGATACACGCATCTTAAACAACACATACTCAACCGGAATTGGCTATTATGAGCCTAGCAACAAAAAATAAACCAAGTCAACAAAATCCAACAGAAGTAGATAATTACTATTAATTTCAAAGAACTCATTTATCATCAGATATACCAAACTTATATAAGAATCCTATTCCCTGAAAACTGGATTCTCACTTGCAGCAATGAACACACTAATGAGTTACAAAAGAAATTGATAGAGTCTAGTAAAACAAGCTCAATACTCCCTTCTTATTTTATACTCTCTTTACATATTCTAACAATAACATAAAAACATGACCGAAGGTTCATTAAAAGTCATTCTCATTCAATTATTATTTTCGCCAAAATTATCATATTTTTGTTAGACAAGCAAAGACTTATCTCCTTTTTCGCTTTCATCTTCTTCTTTTCGCCTGTTAATTATATACATTGTCAAACACAATAAATCATATATATATATATATATAACATACTCCCTCCATACATAAAGTCGTCAATATTTAAAATTAATAAACTTGTCAATTTTGAATTTTGGATCATCGAATGTAATATATCCACCAAAACACAATTTTTGTAGTTAATGTTTTCTTAACTTGTAAAAATAGAATCTTTTTCCCTACCCAGCTTAATATTTGATAAAAAATATTGTAAAATTATAATCTTTTGAATTTTCACAAACCAAGTTGATATCTAACAAAAGAAATTAATAGAGAGACATGGTTTAAATTGATAAAGTCTTACTTAATTTAACATATTTGAAGTCTATTTCAGCCATAATAATCAGGGGAATTTTGCGGCTAAGTATATGACTATGAGAGACAAGGTCCCAAAGACGTGAATGAGGAGATTTTATAGCGTGTTAGGTCAAACCAGATTTTATAAGAATGAAATAGTAAAGTGTTATGGAAATATTGTGGATTTCTTGGGCGCCAAGTCATAATGATCGAGTGACATTGCTTCTTCGGCCCGAACCGAGGAATCCCTTAGATGGACGAGTGAAGGTCGCCAGCTCTTTCTTCCCCGTGAATTGACTTCCACTTAAATCGGACGGACCGGCTTCCCCCTTTAGAGATAGGGGCGAGTACTACACGAGCTCGTAATTCAAGTACGGAGCAAGCCTTGTCTATTAGCAGTAGAGGAAGGAATAAATTAATGATACATTATTATTTTGATTTACTACCTAATGTATGATGTATAGAATTGGATGTATTTTATACAATTGGAAGCGATAAAATATTTTCCCTTATTTCCAATTATTTGTTTATGATTCTTTACATTTATATTCATAACATAAAGATTAAAATATGATAAAAATACAAAAACTTTGAGAAATTTTTTCAGTTCCAGAGGGCATTTATTCATAACGGTTTCGGACTACAAATTCAGCCGTTAGATCATGTTAAGTTTGATCTATAATTTGTTTTAAAACTAAACAAATACAAACCCTACTTGTTGTCTAAATAAAAAAGTAGAGAATTTTACCACAACACTGTCAAGAGAAACAATATTAATTTTCGTAAACGTTATCCCTAAGATTAGGATAAATTATGAGAATTGTTCCTTTATTTTCAATTTAATATTAAATCTTTTAATAAAAAATAATATAATCATCAATTAATAGCATTAAACCTAATAACTCAATGTTCGTTTCGTATTAAATCATTAATATAAGTGATGTGTAACATTAATATGCACATTTAAAAATGAGAACGGTTATATGCATCAAATTATTGATGATGTAGCTCACAATGGGAACGGCTAGCTACATTGCTAACTACTGCAGCTTATAAGTAAGGGCATATTCTACAATATATGAGATGTTGGCTGATGTGAAGTAAATTTAGTGATTATCCAACCGAGCTCTCATGTTTCGGAGCTTGCTCGGTCTAAAGAAAACCTGCAAAACAAAAGAGGGGTAACATTATAATATAATGTGTGATAGGCGTGTGAAAGGAGAATTGTGATTGAAAATTGTAGCTTGAACCTAGAGGTCCTTTTATAGGGTGAAGGAGGCGGTCTCTTGTCTCTTCTTAGTGATGTGGGATAAGTGTATAAGTAGACTTAAGTTCTTGCCTTGTATCATTTGTCTTGTATCATTTGGATAATTTAATTTAGTCATGCCAAGTCGCCATCTTTGGGAGTTTGTATCTCCCTCGATAGTAATCCGATTGACTTGATCTTGGTATCGATGTAAAGCTCTCCGTATATAAATTCCAGGGGTCTATAACTTGACTCGGGTTCATACAGGTATCTGCCCCTAAATGTAGAGAAAATAAGCCAGGTTCATACCCATATTTTCGTGTCACATCATTGGGATTACTTTACTAATATCAAGAATCGTCTATATGAGGCGGGTAGTCGCGTGTTTATCATCTGAGCAGCTACCTCGTCGATTTTGGTTCACCTATTTGCCTGCACAAAGACCGTAACGTTAACTCGACTAGGGGGATTGAAGATATCAAGTTAATTATTTGATAACATAATGTTATAATTATCACACCTTCTGAATTGAAAATAGCTGAAGAATGTCTTTCGGCTAATATAATTTGATGGATCAAATGAAATGTAGAAGTTGAACAAGCTTGTTTTGCTTGAAGACGGTTTTCCATCATTATTTAACATTTAAGGATAATATCAAATTAAAGGAGACTTCAAAAAACTTATAAGAGTAATTTTTTATTGAAAAAAAAGGGAAGAATATATCAAAAGGGGCAAATGACAGAATAATCATACATTGACTCATGTTTTGCATTTAGTTTTTTTTTTTTTTAATTTAAAGGTCACTTTTTAGTAATAAACCATAATCTTATTTAGCAGAAATTCAATATAAATCAGTGCAAACACGTAAAAGTAGCTTAATGACAATAAAAAGAAACCTACAAATTAAATTGAGGTTCTCTGCTGAGTATCTGGTCCTATCGGCATTCGGCACTGACGAGTGACGTCAACCATTGTCGTTAAAAAGAAAGCCAGTGGCCTTTCAAACCACTATCTGGTCATTTGCTTGTGTTGTTCCATGTCGAGCTATGTCTTGTCTGGACCAGTTTCTGAATCGATAACATGGGAGATGCTGCCTTGGCACATTCCGAATGATCTTCTAGTACCTGATTTACTTCTGCCTGGCTTGCACTAATCTCGATGCATGTCGCCTCAATTAAAGCCTTAATTCAGTCACCAAAGTCGAGACGTGTAGCTCCCCTGTAGCCTCGCTAGTCTGCTTAGGATCAGTTGGTGCCGCTGCATTCTGCACTCGCTGAATTCCTCCAAGAACTATAGCTGAGGTCTAGTTTCCCACAATAGCTTTCTCATTGTTCTTAGAAATCTGCAGTTCCAATCTGCATGAGATCTGTAAAGTTTGCGCACCAATCCCTTTTATAACATTCTGCTCAACAACATCATCGCTAAGAATCAGGATTGCTTGATCTTCATGCGTTCAATTCTGTGTATGACCCTTTTCCTTGTTACTAGCCCATGCCTCCTCTAAGTCCACAACAGATTTGATCGAACTTGTATCGCTAACCTGATTTTTTTCTCTTCCAAAGACGAACCAGGGTGAATTACCTCGACAACTGATCTGTTTGCTATTCCCCTATCATTTTTGCTGGAACAAGGCTGTTCTCCTACCTGCTCGGGGTGACCAGCCACATGCTCAAGAACAACAGTTGCAGGTCCGACTCCTCAACTGGAGCCAAACAGTTTTCTTGTGAAAATCGCAGATTAAGAGCTGATTGAAGAGTTCTATGAGAAATCATTAGCACTTCCCATTAGGACCTGAACCTAGCACCTCCAAATCATATTGATTTGAGTACATTTGTTTCGACTTGTTCGTTACCCAGTGATGAGCTTGATAATATTGGTAAGAACACTAATACACTCCGACATCTTAAAGAAAACTCAATCAAACAATTAATGACCAAGAAAGAAACCATTTCAAACAAAACTTTTCATTTGTTTTCAATCTATTGAGAACACAGAACTCATACACTCAAGTTGTTCCTCCTATTAACAAAGCCATCTAGGAATATACATATACTAACAAATGATGCCCCCTAACAGTGCATCAATCTGCAAATAGCATCGCAACACACAGAAAATACCAAGGCTAATCTGTTTATGAATAAGCTATCTAACAGATTGGTTCGCTAATCTACAAGAATCGTGAATATGATGATAGAGTCTTTATAGAGAATAATTGCAATTGATTCAGTTCATAGTTTCGAGTTGAAGGTTTGTTTGCATCTTTTAAGCTCCAGCATCAACCTCAACTAGTTATGAATTTAAGTTCGAATGGATGGAAATGACTTCTCTATCATCAAACTTCTCTGCCACAGCAAGCTGCAGAGGAGTTGTACCTTCATCATCGACAGCATGAGGATCGGCACCCCTGCATCGATGGGAATACCCCAATAGTCAATCACACAGAAATCAGACGAGAACATGCAGAAATCAAAGGGTAAATGGTCATTTTGTCAGGCACATTACATGTTTGGTAGGTAATATTATCATGTATAATGAACTTTCACTTGATTAAAGGAATCGGGACTACATTGAAATCAGAAGCTTAGCAAATGCAGTTTGCCTCCAACGACGAAGTGGTGTTTGACCCGTTATATCAGAAGCATTTATGTTTGCACCATATTGTAGGAGTAACTCTAGCATTCCAATGTCAGCAGATTCACAAGCAAGGTGAATCAAGGAGCATCCCTCAAAATCCTCAATGCTTTGACCATCACTGGTAGTTGCCATGTGTGAAGTGGCCACAAGCGATTTACAAATTATATATCAGAAATATTTGGTCGTCTTAAGTATTCATGTTCAAACAATGCAATTACTCCTTCACAAAAGTTGTGAGTGCACTCAAGTGCAGTGGTTTCTCCGAACATCACATACTCATCACAAGCATCACCAGCGACCTCATATGCTAGCATGCGCATGGCAGCTGTACACTTCTGGATATGAGTCAAACCAAGCTTCCCCCCATTATTTTTCCTCTGAGTGAAATAGGCATCGTAATTTGATATTGCTTCTACAATACGGAGAAATAGTGTCTTTCTCATTCGAAATCTTCTTCTGAATTGCATCTCAGTGTAAGTGCATGGCTGATTAAAATAGACAGCCATGAGCCTCTCATTGGCAGCATCATGATCCCTATTGAGCAAAGCTTCTTCTAAGTCAAATTGTCGTTGAATATCTTCCAGACTAAAAGGATCTGTTATTAGATTATTTGGATGATAAGGATCCATTTGAAGTGGTAAACATATGAGGTGAAACACCATTATTATAAGGATGTTCTTATCGGTTTGGAATCTCGAGGTTGGGTGTAGTCATATCAATTCCAGAAGGTAATAAGAGGGGGTGGGAACGTTCTTGTCGGTTTGAAATCTCGAGGTTGGGTGTAGTCATATCAATTCCAGAAGGTAGTAGGGGGTGGGGACGTTCTTGTCGGTTTGGGATCTCGAGGTTGGGTGTAGTCATATCAATTCCAGAAGGTAGTGGGGGTGGGGACGTTCTTGTCGGTTTGGAATCTCGAGGTTGGGTGTAGTCATATCAATTCCAGAAGGTAGTGGGGGGTGGGGACGTTCTTGTCGGTTTGGAATCTCGAGGTTGAGTGTAGTCATATCAATTCCAGAAGGCATTGGGGGGGGGGGTGAATGCTCTTATCTGTTTGGACACTCGAGGTTGAGTGTTGTCATATCAATTTCCAAAAGGTAGTGGGGGTGGGGACGTTCTCGAGATTCAAAATGAAATGAACATACACTTTCACAACCCAAGATTTATTCAAACACACAAATTATTTAGACAAACACACAATTCGAAAATAGAACACATACATCGAAAACTAAACACACACTACGAAACTAAAACAGACACTAAGCAAACTAATTTGGGAAGAATTCCTTCAATAACATCTGGTAAGTATTTTCTTCATCACCCTCTTCTTTGTTCTTCAAGGACATCAACATCTCCAACTTCCTAACACGTGCATACTCCAGCATAGCTGACACAGTATTAGACCTACTTTGTTCAAGGTTGTCACGAGAAGATATGATATTAGATAACTCCTCGTGAAGGACAACATTTGCTTTTCTTGAAGTTGAAGATTTGCTCGTTGAAGCTATAATTTTTTTCTTTGTCGCATCTCTACCATTTGGGCGTACAAGGAAGGAGTTGAGGATCCAACGTCATCGCCACTAGTTTTTCTCTTTGACCGGCTACCTTCAGATTCAGTTCGCCTGTCATATATCTGGGTTGCTCACAAACAATCTTCCACTCTTCCAGTAAAGAAAACCTATGGCCTTCGAACTCTTGGTACAATTTTAGAGCTTTCCCTATGTAGTTCTCATCAGACCAACCACTACATCTCACTCTGCATGCTTTACTATAATAACCAACAAAACTAGCAATTTTTTTTGTTGATGGTAGTGAAATGACTTTTGCACTGCACAAGGGTCCTCTTATTCTCACCTTCCTTACTCTCATTAAAACAGTTTGCAATTTTCCCCCAGAAAGTGTCCGACTTTTGGTTCCTTCCCAATACACCGTCATTACTAACATGGAAAACACTATTTAGTAATGCTTTGTTCTCTTCTGTGCTCCAAGGTTCATAAGTTGATCTCTTCCTTGATTGTTGGGTTGGAGCAACAATACTACTAGGGATATCCCCACCAACATTTTCTAGAGATATTTGTGTAGAAAATTATGGGATATCAGTTGATCCACTACTGAAATGAGGTGTGTCTGCCTCATCAGTTTGTTCACTGTTTGGATAATTTATAGGGGTCGAAACATAGTTGTTTCCAAGAGTAGGTTGATATCCAAAAGACATATAATGACCATTATATGGGTATTGAATGCCATAATTTGGTGCTATCATATATTGTGTGCCAAAATTAGGCTGCAACATCACTTCATTTTGTGGATTTTCTGGACGTTGAATGTTTGAGCGGGGAGGTCGCATATTTGGATTTTGAGCTTGGTTAGTGCAGTTGTAGTTTCGGAAGAAATTCGAATATTGTGAAAGATCCATGAAGAGAGTTGAAGATTGAAGATTGAAGAGGAAACTATTGCAAAGAAGGAACGAAGAAAGAGTGTAAGAAAGTCGTTTTTTTGTCCAAATGAAACAATCCTAGGCTCTATTTATAGAGCTCGAAAAATGAAAAATAATGATATTTTTTGTATTTTTATTTGGATTAATTCCTTTAGGGTAACAGGTTCCGAAGACACGGTATCATCTTCATCTTCATCTTCATCATCAACATTGTTCTCAATGATAGTAGTAATATCATTAAACTCTACATATATTTATGGAAAAAACTCTTCTTGTCATGCAAAAACTCATTAAATTAATAAATTATTAATTTATAGATAAATTAGTAACTCTCCAAATTAATAAATTTGGCGGTCCCAACATTATTCATTTATAGACGTTTAACTGTAATAGAGAATTTTTCCTTATTTACACTTTAAAGTCCATCAAAATCGCTTCCACTTCATATGTCTTCATTTCTACTCATTACTCATGAGTCATTTCCCTCTCATCCGCCCAAATGTCCAATCGCATTGAACATTTTTGCCAACCAAACTGAACTTATTCGCTAGTTCGCAATAGTTCGGTCCGGTTGGACCGCCTGCCGACCGAACTCAAACGTAGTTACGTTCGGTATAGTTCGATCCGTTTACAACCCTACACACCATGTATCCACCAAATTTTAGGTGGGCTCGAACTGGGACAAGGCTTGGGGTACATTCGAAACTAAACTGACATAATCCCATTCTTGGGCTGTTAGGGGATGGGTCGAATTCGAACAGGGGTGACGGCCTAGCCCATAGGCCATTTGTCCGGCTCGGTTCATTAGATAAATGGGCTCTAATCTGTGGCTAAGCCCATACTCTGTTGGGTTAATACTTAATATGTCTATCTGGGCGTATATTGTGTTTCTAAGTTTGCTTTCGATTACTATAAGCCCATATAAGTAGTAGATTGTTCAGTAAAAAATTCTTCAACTTCTTAATTTTTGTTTTGTCGTTTATTAAATTTTCATTTCAACTTTATGAATTTTGTTTTATATTAACTAATTAATTTATACCTTCATCTCTCTTATATTTATTGGTCGACAAACTGATCGATATTTGAAAATTATAAAATTTTATGATATTATTCATGAGTCAAGCTCCTCTCCAATTTCATTCTATTATGTTCCCTCATGTTCTCCTCATTTTTATCATTTTCTCATCAATTTTTATATTATCAAAGGTGTTGATGAAGAAACTTAGGCATTTAGAAGACAATAAATGCTTCCATGTAAACATTTAATCAAGTAATTTGCTTCTGAGGTGAATATTTCCTTCTAAGGTAAATATATCGTCTTCCACATGCATGACATATATTTTTAACATAGTGTTGATGGAATGTCTACTTAAAAGCATTTGTTGTCTTTTATATGACTAACTTTCTTCATCAACACCTTTGATAATATAAAAATTGGTGAGAGAATGATGGAAAGGAGGGGAACATGAGAATGAAATTGGAGACAAGCCGGACTCTTTATTCATAGTTTTTGAAATCATAAATCAATGAGTTTTAACCTAATTGACAAGTGCTCTAAAATTGATGAAGTATTCGGTAGTAAAATGCATGCTATAAAAGTTTGATACCCTCAAATTAAGGGCTTGACAGCTCCCTGCCCTATGTATGCTGTCAGAGGTTGGCGCAGGATGTGGTTCGCCTAATCAAGGGACTAGAGCATGTCCGTTAACCACTTCGAAACACAAGGTTCGCTCCCAATGGGATCCGAACCTGGGTTGCGTCAAAAGGAGAGGCTGCTTGGTATTTTGCACATTATTTCTTTACCAGTTAAGTTATGTCTGGGACGTAAAATGTATGCTATGACATATGGAGCATTTGTGTTGTAGACTTTTCCATTTAATCTAAAAAAGAAATCTTGAAATGTGATATCATTTGATTCAATTACTGTTAAGAGTCTATGAGATTTCACTCTAAAATTAATTAGTAATAAAGGGAGTAACCCAAGATCTTATATGTTAACCAGGGAGGACACCAAATACCGATGTGAATATACATTTATATGCACAAAAATGTACATTCTTTTGGTGAACCTTAGTCATAAAATGTTACAACGTTAAACAATCTTGACTACTTGCACTAAATAATTATAGGATAGCTAACTTTCTGGATCGGTTACAACATTTTTAACTTAATTTATTAATTACACAATTTGATTACTAAATTTTGTATAAATTACATGATAATTTTTTAGACAAATTTTAACAAAACAGATCTTAATAGAACTATAACTTTTTATGTTTAATAAACCTCCCTTATTTGAGATTTTATACGCAACTCTTGTAAGGCAAACTAAATAACATTATTATGATCCAGTTCCATATATACATCCATATCAGGAAAAAAAATTAACAAGCAATAAAAATATAATAAAAAGTGGCGTACAAAAATTGAAGAGATGATTCAATTACAGGTATTTGCTACGGATGTTTTATTTCATTAATCTAGAATGAAAGTTAGAGGCTCGAAGAACACTAGATACTGTCCTAGTCTCAACCATAAATGATGTCGATTAGGGATTGGCGGATGTCGCTTTTAAGAATCCGTCGACATCTTATGAGAAATTAAAGTTTTTGAAATCCGCAATTATAAACTCATTGAATACATCAGAGTAACGTGCGTGCAATCCAGAACTTCTAAAGTAATACAGGACTATTATTGTCTTAAACTTCCGCGGCCTAAAAGGCCGCAGTCCCTCTAAGAAACTCGCTGCGAATGGAAACCTCCGCATAGCTAGTATTGTAATCTTTTAATCCCTAATCTCTTTTTGGGTCCTCACCCCAACTAGAGTATTAACAAGAAAACTTAAATGTTTCACAACAACATCTCAGAATAATGAAGCCAGAGGTCCTCCATTGATGAAACAATTAAGGCAAAACATAAATCCAATGAGTGAAACAGGTGAAGATGTGTGGCAGTGTGGGTAAAAATGGTGAGACAAAAGCTGTTTAATACTCCCTCCGTCCCTAAATGATTGTCACATTTGACTTTTGGTGGTCAATAAAACACGATTTAAAATACAAATATCTCTTATTCTAAATGCAAAAAAATTATAATAAGTTGATATTTCAAAAATATATATTGAGACGAATCTAACGAGGTCCCACAAGACTATATTATTTCTTTTCGTTTAGTGAGAATTCGTGATCAAATTTTGTTGTAATTGACCACAAAAGTCAAAATGTGACAATCTTTTAGGGACGGAGGGAGTATTATCTTGTTAATATATCTTGAGAACCCAAAACAATTCTTTCTTGACGACTGCAAATATCTGTTGATATTGTTGGTGATGGTAATGAAAATGCGCCGGAAATCAAAATGATTACACTTTTGAATAACTCCACCAAATTCACTGCCAAAAGCCCTAAAGCATTGCACGTCTGCTAAATATTATTCCACCCCCTAAGTTTTTATTACACTTTTTGTCTCACTTTTTGGCTGTGTCTAATTATTCCATCTCACTGTTTTTGTTTACTATTCCAACATCATAATCTACTAATGTCTCAACACAACAAGGAAAGGATAATTCATACTATCGTTCTTTCCAATTTCACCTTAACAAATAATTATGTATGTCTATGTAAGAAGAGGGCAACACTATATACGCAATAGAATAGTAATTTTGAACATGAAATGACGATTTTGCCCCTAACTTAACTGTCTTCTTTACTGTACTTGGAAATAAGGAGGCAAATAATTATGTATGTCTATGTAAAAGGGAAACACTACACGCACCAAAATAATATTTTTCTTAAATGTGAAATGACAATTTTGCCTCCAATTTAATTATCTTCTTTGATAAACTTCCAGATAAGAGAGTAAAATAGTTATTTCACAATAAAATATTACTATTTTGGTGTGTATAACAAATCAGCTATGTAAAAGATGAGAGGATGTGCCTACCTATATCCTTGTATTTTCATGATGGTTTTCAAATTCACCTTAAGTCATAATTGTGTCTCTATGTGAAACATGAGGATGTGCCTATATATGCTATTCCCTTCATTCCTAAATGATTGACACATTTTAACTTTTATGGTCAACAAAATATTATTTAAAACGTAAATATCTCTTATTCTACATGCGAAAAAATTATTAAAAAATTGATATTTCAAAAATATATATTGAGAACGAATCTAACAAGATCTCACATGATTATATTATTTCTTATCGTTTAATGAAAATTCTTGATCAAATTTTTTAAAGTTTGACCACAAAGGTCAAAATGCACCAATTAATCATTTAGGTACGGATAAAGTATTATTTTCATTATGGTTTGCAAATTCACATAAAGAAATAATTACATCTCTATGCAAAACATGAGGGTGTGCCTATATCCTCATCTATTTTCATGTCTTAAAACTTTAATTTTTACTTTCTTGACCTTATAAGGTGAAACTAATGTACACGGCTCATGCTCACTTATAAATTTGCATGCACGTCTGTGCATTCGGTATTATTTTTACATTAAAAAATATCGAACGTGCATACATGCGGTCCGTGAAAATATGGTTATTCTATGAAGATTGTCTAATTTTAACAAGTTTAAGAAAGTATTATAACATTATTAGACATTATTTAAAGTTGATACCACCTACTACTAAAATACAAGTTTTCAAACGATATGTAAGTTATGGAGAATAAAAAAAGTGTACGTAAATCAAGCAATCTCTATGAAAAAAGAATACATACAATTTCTTTGTCAAGATTGATCAATAATTAAGTAAAGGGAATTCAATTGTCAATATGATTGAATCTTAAATTTGGTTCATTTATTGCATAAAATATGATAAAAGGAAATTATTAACTCAACAAAAAGAACTAAGAATCCTATGCCCTCCGTTTTAAAATGTTCGATTGTTTGGGAAAAACGTACTTTATTAAGGAATGATGCAAAATTTACTAATATGTCCTCAAATAAATGTGCTGGAGTGTTACTTTATTATGTTCAAAAGTACTTTATAGGGACAAAAAAGAGAAAATAGACTTAAAAGTTCATTAGAAATGTAAACAATCAAACATTTTGAAACATAACAAAATTTCTAAACAATCAAATATATTGAAACGGAGGGAGTACTACACATGTTATATCTTCTTATAAAATGATCATATGATGATCATCTTTTGCAACTTATTGTATCATCTATATATTGTATATTTCTATGCTTTACTAAATTGTTTATAGTGCAAAACAGAATTACTTCATATAATGAGATAATTATTTTCAATATCTATCCATAATACTACATGATATATATGGAAGCTAAGCACTAAAATAATAAAAAGTTGTACACTAAGTAAAAGGAAATAGATGATTTCTTTTCGTACATAATGTGAAAATATATAATCATGCGAAACCAAGTAAAGAAATAGAGGGTCAAACGTAGTTTAAACTTTGTCTGAAGGAACATTTGCAAGAGAATGATTGGGTTTTTACTTTATTATTCACATCAATCATTACTTCTATGTTTACACTATTTAGCCACTACTCTCTCTATTAACAGTGACACCTAATAAAAAACTAATACTCCCTCCGTCCCTAAAAGATTGTCACATTTTGACTTTTGGTAGTCAAACATTACAAAATTCGATCATGAATTCCCATTAAACGATGAGAAATAATATAGTCTTGTGGGATCTTGTTAGATTCGTCTCAATATATATTTTTGAAATATTAAATTTTTATCATTTTTTCACATGTAGAATAATAGATATTTATGTTTTAAATCGTGTTTTGTTGACCACCAAAAGTCAAAATGTGACAATCTTTTAGGGACGGAGGGAGTATTAAATATTCTCCAATGACATTATGCCGAGGTCTAAATGACATCAGCTGTAGTGCTTATATATTAGCTAGGATGGTGTTGAAATACATATCTCACATGAATCGGAACTTGATGTCCTTTCAGGTCAGTATATAAAATTTTGGCTCGACTACTCTTTCTATTATTGATTCTGAGATGCACATCTTACAACAGAAGTCGATGTACTTCCGGCTCAGTATATAAGATTTTGGACTTCTCCCTCTAATAATGTCAATTAATTTTAGAATAATAAAATCCAATAAACTTTTGACATATTGTATTTTTTCGTAGACGGTAGATCCGGCTCATTAAAAGCAATATTAACAGATGGTTTCTAGGACAGAATTTTGTATGTGTATAACATTAAGTTTTGCAAAAAAAAAAAAAAAAAATGTTTCAATCTCTTGTGTATAGATCTATTTAATCCGTTGTCCATGATATTATAATAAAAGAAAAGTGGTACTCACTCTATTCCTTAATCTAAGAAGTTTCCAAAATATAAATTTATTTTTTAGTCCCCATTTTATCAAATGAAATAAGAAAACGTAGGTGAAAAGTTATGTTTATGAGATATGTTTGATTTATTCTTAAATTTTAATAAATAAAAATAAATTTTAAATAAAGGGATGAAAGGAATAATTGAAATTAATAACAAATGGCTATTATTGTCAACAATTGCGCTTTCAATAAATACCACTGAAACATGAGAAAATCACAAAATTAATTTTGAAACTGAAAAAGTATTTTGTACTAAGAAGTTAATTGGAAGGTTACTTATTTATCTTATTCAAATAATTGATCAAAAGTGAAAAAACAAGTCAAAAAGTTTCGATAGTAGATTATCCACATTTACATTATTGTAATAATCCAAAGTCCAAACAATAAAAGTTTCCTCATTCTATAAATGGACACTCTTGCATGCCTCTTATCTCACACTTGACACCAAAATTCAACAAATCTATCTCCACATCTATACACTATATTCCTCTTTGAAAGCAACCTTCTATTGTATCTTTGTGTCAACTAAGATCATCCTAGTCCCCCGAGGAGGCTCTCACGATAATCGGACAGTATGCAACATTTCCCGTGTACTGTATGGACTTTATTTCAACTAAATTGATATTTTTAACTTCTCGTCATATTTTTATGTAGGTAAAGTGAAATAATTGGAGACATGCAATATTTATCGAATATGTATCCGATGGGGAGCTATCAAGACTATTCCTGCAATAACATTCTCCAGGGGATAGTTTTAAACTCTTCTTCTGCAACAGAAATGTTTGAGAATGAGAATTCAAATGCTAGCACAATATCTTATGCTGATGCAAAGGCAATTGCAGCAAACAAGAATCATAGTGAAGCCGAAAGGAGAAGAAGGAGGCGAATCAACGCTCATCTTGCTACCCTTCGTACTCTTGTTCCGAATACAATCAAGGTCACGATCTCACTTATACCCACTTATATACTCGTTTCATTTCAATTTAACTTATAAGCTCTTCGACAAGTTAGTCCACATGATTTATCCGTGTAACTTTGAGTTTTAATATACGAAAAATCATTCTATTTGACGCTTGAAATTAAACATCTATGTCACAAATTCAAATACTCCACTTCAAATAAAATTATTTGAATAATATTATTATGCTGATTTTATTCTCCCATTAAAATATATCAGACAGACAAGGCCTCCTTGTTAGCAGAAGTAGTCAGATGTTTAAGAGAATTGAAACAAAAGACAGTAGAACTAGCAACAACAGACAACATAGACGATGGTTCGAGCTACCCTTTAGACTGCGACGCCCCAACTTTGATGATCCCCACCGAGACAGACGAGCTGAACTTGTGTTACATTGATGAAGAGGAGGGAACAGTTCAAGCAACATTGTGCTGTGAGGACAGGCCAGAGATGATGGTAGAGTTTACAAGGGCATTGAAGTCAGTTCATGCTAAGGTTGTGAGGGCAGAAATGTCAACAATTGGAGGGAGGACAAAGAGTGTGTTTTGGCTGCAACTATCAGTTTTTGGGGAGGAAGGTTTAGCTACACTTAAGAGAGCACTCAAAGTTGTGTTAGACAAGTCTATTCTGTTGGCTGGCCAGGGCCATGTTTCGCCATGCAGCAAAAGGCCCCGGCTACATCACTTCAATCAGTCGAATTCTTAACAAATCTTAACGTCTCGGGTTTGAGTGGTAAAGCAATCGTGTTTCTAAGACAATCGTCTAGGTTCCATTCTCAGCAAGGGATGGGGATGATCGATGATCATCGTGTAAATTAGTAGAAAGATAAGCTGCATTAAGGATTAGCAGTATGGAGTATAAGTTATGAATGTTGTAATATTTGAATATATAATATCTAAGTAATCATTAAATGTTATTGTGAGACAAGATTAGACTAGACATTCACATATATGATGGATGAGGTACCCAGATTGAAATGACATACTTCCTTTTAGATTGTTGGGGAACAAATTGAAAAAACAGAAAGGACATCATGTATGAGCCCTGATATATAAACAGAGAAAATGGAAAAAAGTTATACAGTAAGACACAGATGAACACCCGAGATTGATTACCAGAGGAGCAAGAACGAACGCGTTCGGAGGTCGTTTTACAGTTCGTCCATTTTTGGCATGGAAACAATCGAGATCCATTGAAATATCAACTGGTTATAACACTCCAGAAATGAGAAGACATATTCATTAGCTTAATATTCCAATCTAAAGCAGATTTCTGGAGGATCATAATTCTGCATCAGCCCTAAATGCCAGCTTAGCCACCAATCCCAGGTATGGCAAAACCGGAGGACGATCAATATTGCTAGCGGCTGTCAAAGCCGATACTACCACCAATTCCGAACAAGAATTTGCCAACCCCGCCAATTTCGAGAACACCCTTGCCAACGTTGCACCTATGCTTAAACCTAAGATGCGTAACACGCCTTGCATTCGAAGATTACTCTTCCTCCATTTCCAGCAACCTCGCTACTAGATATCCTAACTTAAACCCCTTCTGATAGAGAAACTCCTTTGCTTTAACCAACTCCACCAATTAATCGAGTACTATGCATGAGAAATTGGTTGTTTCTTGTAGTATATTAAACTCATGAGTTTCTATGATTTAGTTTTAAGTTATTCGGCCAAATCACCACATAGTGTTAAATTATGAATTTCATTAGTGGCTTCCAATACTCCATGATGACATTATATTCTGACATTACCAAATTGGCGAAGGTGAAACAAGTGCCTTGGACTTCAAAGAACATCAATACGTAATTAACTTAAAAAAACTGAATGGGGGTCATGGGTGAAGAAAACAAGATATGTGGAAGAAGATAGTTCAAGAGTTCAATATTAAGTAATACTCAAATATTTAACTATGGGGTGGGATCTGGTATATAGATTGTACCTTCGATTCTAACAAGGAAACGTATCTATCTAGCATTGATATTACAACTTCGCATTCTGTTACCTGACCCTCTATTGCATCTATTTGCTGAACATATTCATCAAAATTGTTGCTCTTGGACTTCAACTGCTCTACAAAAACACTTAAACCGGAAGCCAGGTCACCAAAGCCTTTATATTCTTCCGCTACTCTTAAGTTCATTTTCTCCAAAAGTTCAAGCAGATTATTAGTTCCCTGAATTCAACGAGAAGCACTTCGTATAATGATTATTTCATAATGGAGAGATTGTAAGCAGTTTTTAGCAAAGTCCAACTTTCAGCAAGTTAAAGAACTCGAAATACCGATAACCTATTGGACATAGCTACAGAACTTAACTGACACCAGTTACTGCCCATGTACTTAGCTATGCATATATTCCACATGATATCATGTTGAAGATGCACATCAATTTCTCTCAATCATTTTGGTTATGTTATGGTCCCGTTCCAAATTAAAAGCATATTTTCGCAAACAGAACAAACGTCTGGTAATGATATCAAGAGTACAAAACATGGCTCAACCAAAACTTCAACATCTATAGCAATAGACTACAATATCTACACGAGGGTGCTTACCATAAACAAGAAACGTTCATATTAGATAACTACTTCATTATCAGGTCATGTTTTCTAATCCACTTAATTCACATAATGGTTTGATAAAATATGTATATCCTAAAAATTGTTGTAGAGAGTCCACAGGATACGACTTAACAAATGTTAATAATAATTATAGCTCATCATACAGTACCACTCAAGCTAGCAATTGCAGACATATTGACTAAGATATTTTACGTAGAGTACCTGAAGCTCGCCCTTCACCATGGCGGAAACACTATTGAAAAGATCATTCAAGGATGCAGCGAGTACATCCTGCTTTTCCTGTGTGTCAACTTCAATTGCATATTCTTCCTCATTACTTTTTCCCTGGCAGACACCTCGATTTGATGAATTTGGGCAACATCTAAATCTATGAAACAGAACTATCAAGTAAACTATTTTATTTGATTAGAGGACACAGGGAAGGAGGGGAAATATCGTAGAACATTTATTCGTTTTAAATAAACTTGAGTTTAATTCATACAATTTTCCTCTCCTCAAACAAAGAGGTTTTGGTAGATGGGCTAGGTAACATTGTCTAAGTTGAAACTGACATACAAGAAATATATTAAAAAGGAAAAGAAAAATGCAGATGGAGACAAGGGATAAAGACAACATATTTTTGGTGTTACTGGACTGCAACATGATGATAGATATAATGAAACCAATGAGTTCAGGCTAAATGCTAATCTAAAAGCAACAATCCTATTATAAATAAAGGAGTACCTACAGATATGTTCAAAGCAGAAGAAGCAATAATGAAACAGCTGGAGGTATCTTACTGGTGATATCAGATCAGTTGGGCCTTCTAACACATATAATTGAGGCGAGCTGTGAAACAATGAAGCATAAAAAGATTATTGAGACATAATATTTGAAATCATGACTAAAAATCTAATATCTTGATATTACATAACACGATACACTAACAGTTCAGTTGCTATATATCTGGGTAACAAGTCACAAAAATCTGCTAGTATCAAAGCTTGAAGTAGCGAACTCTACCAGTCGTGCACTCAGAGGAACATATTATGAGAAGAGAAACTGGGGCTGATAACTTACAATGTTTGAGAGATCAAACATGCACGAAGTTTGAATGCTCAGATATGAACATGTTGTACACTGCCCTATAGCATGAGACTCACACTAGACAATCTGTTCATGCATGCAGATCTTTCCTTCTTAAATTTTATGTTATCGAGATGACAGAAAATGAACATTGTGCTGAAATAACGAAGCTACTAAAGTGATTGAAGATCTTACTTACCCACCAAACTGGATAACATCTCCAACATGCAGCTCGACATACTCTCTCTGGTTTACCTAATGACTTGGAACCATTAGGACAAAAAAGAACATTTAAAGATATATATAAGATGTAAAGAGAGTAAACACGTCCAAAATGGGATATCAATTGTGTTCCTATCACTTTCATTTTGACATTGTTCAGAATCCTTTGAAGTTATAGCAAAAGTTGATTGTGACAATGAAAAGTTGTATTACTGATATATCATGTCTCTGAAATGAGAACATGGTGTAATATTAGGCAGATGCCACATCGCAGAAATATGGGGGCGGTCTCTAATTAAGTAAAAACTAGTTATTTGGGCACAATCAATGCTTGTGCATCGTAAAAATAATCATTCAAATAAAAAAATTAAAATTAATAATTATAAGAAAATAGTCACATATAAAAGTAGTTATTCAAATTTATAGATAAAGATTTTAGTATAACTAATTTCAAACTAATTTGCATATAACATTTTTTCCCTACAATTTTGAGAACACGAGGCTTCAATAAAAAAAACTTCTAGTTGTCCCTCCCCCAATTAAATATAGTGTAGATAAACATTCTAGAGATAAAATATATGACAAGAAATAAAAGGAATGAAATAATCAAATTTATTTAGAAATACATGATGAGAAGTTAAAAGGTAAACGGAACAAGTGTACTTGTTTATTGGTTAGAAAAAATCATGATATTACATCTATATTTTCAGCACACACGATCATAGACTTTGAAATCTTAGTAACTTCACTTTGTTTAGTATAGAAATAATCAAGTGAATGCCAAAACTACAATACTGAAACATGTAAGACTATAATGGTTCCCCAATTACGCATATACCTGGTTATTATTTACAGATGTTCCATGTTTGCTGGCAAGATCGTAGATATAAGCAGATCCTTCACTTTTGAACTGGAGAACTGGAAACACAAGGACAATAGTATCACTAATGTCCAAAAATATTTCAATAAATGTAGTCAACTTACAAAAATGTTTCAATAAATGTATTCAAATTTCAGGAAATCATAAACTAACTCGTTTTCTAAGGAAATAGAAATTAGTATCTAACAAGATAAGAAGAGTGAAATCATGGCTACAAACATATTGAATGACTCTAGGTAACTCCTGATTTTACGTGGGCAAGATAACCGTACTACCTTGGAGTGTAAATGGGTGAACAAAGAAGCTATATGACTCATGACTATCTCGGATTGCACATAGATCACATACACACTTCAAGAGCTCCAATTAAATCTAGAGATTCATTACATATGGTAATAAAGACATCGAGCCGGTAACGGTTGGAGTGCAAATACTAACAGGTCTAGAAATATGGACAGGAATCGGTCAAAAAATAGATAAAAACATAACAGGGTTGTAAAGAACTGTATAGAGCGGTTTGGATTAGAACTGAGTCCAATCCTGACCGAGATTTTTTGACAGGTCCAATCTTCAGACATGTATCGGGACTAATTCCATTTCGGTCGAGTTCAGGTCCCGTGTTTCATGAGCTGGGGGCCTGGAGAGATTCACGTACCCGGACAGAGAATAGTCGAAGGTTCAAGCCCACCCTCCCAAATAAAATAAAAAAGGCAGGCTGTACACTAGTGCTGATCAAAATGAAAAAATTTCAAGCATATGTATCTAACTCACATTGCTTTGAATTATATGTCAGAAACTCAGAATACATGACTTCAGAAACTGTATACAAAGAAGTAACCTATTTCTTGTTACTTACATATAAGACAGAGGACAGGTACAGAGTTACTATGATCTCTGGAAACAAAAACGAAAGACAAAAAGGTCACAGCAAACATACCAGCATGAAAAGGTGATATGGTTGGGCCGTCAAGGGTGATATCGCAAAAATCCGTGCTCCCAAACACAAAATATCCCTTTTCATGTCTGCAAAATTATTAGTAAGTTACAATCACACAAAGGAAAAAAGGCATCAATTTTTCAATTATATATAGGTTCAGAATTGTTGAAGATGCTGAAAGATATGACTTCAAAGCAAAACTATTGAACAGATATAAAAGAAACAAAAGCAAAAAAATGAATCAACTCAGCAAGTCCCTTTATCTTATCATATTTTCATCATCTCAACATCTTTAAATTTAAATGTAATATATATATTTATCATAGCAGATATGTAAAGAGCACCAGAGTAAGGGTCAACCAAAATCAAGAAATGTTTTCGGCCCAATTGACATTGTCATCATATCAGCCAATAAGTTGGATTTATTTCTTTTAAAGTTCAACATGAGTACATTTGTTCTAACTCCTTCCGTAGATCATCAAATTTCGACGTTCTTCAAAATATAACTACTTCATATATTGGATGTAGTAGTAGTCTACACATAGTTTTGGGAGACATTACAATCAAAATTGGAAAGGAAAAGTATTTCTAACCCCTGGCCCTATACGGATCCCACATCGCCTATGAACTCAATTTGCACAACAAAGAACAGCATGATTGATACCTCTCTCGAAGCAAAAACTTCTTCGAGCAGTCTTATGATCCAATAATGTTAATTATTTCCAATTTGCAGCATAGATATACGAAGCTCAGAAATATTAACTAACTAACGAAAAAAACCGATAGTATAAGTTTGAGTTTCAATGGTCAAAATCAACAAACTTTACTTTCATTGGTGAATTTTAACATATTTTCTCATAATTAACATACTTCGTGCTTTTAATAGACACACATAACTATAATTCAAATCAAAATTAAGACATCTTTTGATTCGATTATATATTATTGTGTTAATAGTAAAGTGCATTAAAAATTACATCATTTGATATTTATATTTCACCAAATATCATACCCCATACAAAATCAATTGAATTTAAAATTCAGACATTAAAATTAGATAACTTAGTAGAACTTTAAGAAGTAATAAATCCCTACATCCCATGCCATGCATATTCTCTACTTTGATTTTACACGGTCAAAATTGACGAACTTCGTAGTCGTAATTGACACACATCAAGTCATTTTTAAATCAAAATTATCATGTCAATAACAAAAAATATCATCTTTTATATATATATTATAAATTCTACCAATATTATACCCCATACACAATTAATTGAGTTCAAAATTAAAAAGTTCAACTCATCAAAATTCAAAATTACACAAATTTAGAAATAAATTAGTATAAATTAGAGTAACTTATAGAAAGGTAGCTTACACGTTGACTTTGTCAATGATGACACCATCTTTGAGAATTTGAATGCAAAATCCATAACGAGGGGTTCCACTCCATTGCGGCATCGTGTATGGTAGCAGCTCCGGCTGATTAGGGTTTTCATCGGAGGATTGGTCAACGGCGGTTGACATTTCTGGATGTTTACGGTCAAAATTAATTGATTTGGTCAAGCACGCTGCGATAGAGTACCTACTTATGCTAGTACTAGTAGGGGAAACACTGTACATACATGCTTTTATGGAGTTACTATTTTATCCCTCAATCAGACTTCCTGCAAAACTACACTTAGTCTATACTAATAAAAAAAGGGGCCAAAATAGTCATTTCAATACTAAAAATACTATTTGGCACTATTTGGGTGTGTATAACAGTTCGGAACTAGTAGTGACCATTGTCTCATCTTATTTTCATGTACTTTCTTCGTCCTATAAGATTATCACATTTTGATTTTTGTTACTTAAAAATTATAAAATTTAATCATGAATTCCCACTAAACGATAAGAAATAATATAGTCTTGTGTGACCTTGTTAGATTCGTCTCAATATATATTTTTGAAATATTAACTTTTTCTAATTTTTTTCGTATGTAGAATAATAGATATTAATGTTTTAAATCGTCTTGTTGACCACCAAAAGTCAAAATGTGACAATCTTTTAGGGACGGAGGGAGTACTATTTTATTTTCATACATGAATTACAAATACTAGCGATTTGTACAAAGTTCAACCCGTGTGAATTATATTTTTATACAGTAAGATCATTTAATTATTTAATGCGCAATTAGACATATTACATCTCACAAAATTTTTAGCATATTAAAAATAGTACATATATTTATATGCTCATTAAAAATGAAAATTAAATTGGTTAGTTTTTTTGTTAATAGTGAGTAATTATTGTACAGACTAACCTCGACATCTAATATTTCAAAAAGCAAATACTTCATACCACATCATATTATTCCTTTACCACAACATCAAATATTACCAATTACTTTTAGAGTGTGTTTGGTATGGTGGAATGAATTAAACTGGAATGGAATTGAATGACTTGGTTTGGTACTTAGGAATTGATATTCATTGCATTCCTTAGTTAATCTCATTACCCCATTTGAGGTAATACCCATTACTCCCAAATTGGGCGTAATCATCCATTACTTCAGATGAGGGAATCGAATGAGGAAAAATAGGACAGGGTTACAATATTTATAATTACGGTTTTTTTAAAATGTGCCCTTAGGGCACAGGTTAAGAAACTAATAAGAAAGCAAAATTGATTATTAATTGCATTTCAAATTTGAATGTTGCCTTATATGCTTACGAATGTTAAATTATATTACAATATTTAGTGTTTAACATGTGCCCTTAGGGCACATTTTAGAAAGAAATACTACATCTACACAAGCTGCTTTGATTACATTGAGAAATTTGCATTATTATTATTATTATTATTATTATTATTATTATTATTATTATTATTATTATCATATTTATTATTATTATTATTATTATTAATATAATTATTATTATAACTATCATTATCTCTACTATTATTATTATTATTATTATTATCATATTTATTATTATTATTGTTATTATATTCATTAATATTATTATTACTACTACTACTATTATTATTATCATTATAATTATTATCATATTTATTATTATTATTATTATTGTTATTGTTATTATTATCATTATTACTATTATTATTATTATTATCATATTTATTATTATTATTATCATTATTATTATTATCATTATTATTATTATTATCATATTTATTATTATTATTACTATTATTTTTATTATTATTATCATATTTATTGCTATCATTATTATTTTAGATAATAATAGTAATAATAATAATAATGATGAAAATAAGATTATCTTTAGACAAGCGGCTTTGACTACATTGAGAAATTTGACACTATTATTTTATAGAAATTTCTTATTTAATTAAATAACCGAGTTAAAGTGTTTGAGATTAATATTTGTATGTTCTACTATATATCTATTTTCCAATACATGTTCATTAATTTGTTGTGACTAATTAATTGAAAACTAATTTTATTATTGAATAGTTATTTTTGGGAAGATAAACAATTGTGTTTAGACTATATAATATTTACTTGAATATATTTAGTGGTACATTAGTAATTTAGTTATATTATGATTATTGTTACATCATACCAAACTAAGGAATGTAATGGTTAATGGTAATTGAATTACATTACTACGACCATACCAAACAAGATCATAAGAATCATTTGTTCATTCCTTTCCTTTACTCATTCCATTACTGAAGTCATTCCATTCCTACATCATTCCATTCCAGGCTACCAGACGCACCCTTACACTTGACAACATGTGGTATTTCTGACACATTTTACTTTTCTCTTACCTCAACGATATCTTACTATATACAAAACATTAAATAACATTAATCACACCAAAGTGAGTTAAATTAGGCAAAATGATCTTTATTTGTATGAGGTAAAAAATAAACATATTGAAAAGAAAAACATTACAATTTCTTTTAACCCAAAAATAATTTTTAAGTGAAAGTAAAAGAATCAACCACATCGTTGAGATGCATGTCAATTCCTGATTGGCTGTCTCGTCATATGTGTCATAGAATACACCTTAGTAATTGAATAAATAGGATGAACATGTCGCATGACAATATTCTTGAATTACTTCCTACTTTGAAAAATTATGGGCGTATTCTCAATCCAATTACTCTCTATTGTGGGTAGTCCTTTTTTTTTTTTGTAAATTAGCGATGAGGTGAGTTCAAACTCAGGACCTTTTAGTCACTAGCAAGAGCCTTTTCCACTAGGCTATTCGAGCGTAGCGTAGACGAAACCTGAAACCCCGCCCAGAGTTTGACCTTCTCCGGTCCTAGAAGTAACTCTATTGTGGATAGTCTTAACAATTCAAAATAATTGTCTTTGTGAAATTTTCACACAAAATAAAAAAACATTAATAGATCTACACATTTACTCTATACCCTCAAGTGGAAGCAATCATCGGCGACATTCTTTACTTGAAAATTTTGATGGAGGTAAAATTCCACTATGTCAAGCAAACACTCAACAATGCGGCACATATCATTGCACATTAAACGCATTGGGGAAGCTTGGAAGCATAATGGCTCTCAACACCCCCAATTTGGCTGTTATTAGCAGCCCTTTCATTATTGTTTTTTTTTTTTTTTTTTGATAAGCAATGCAGTTGAATACATGAGAATTCTGAAGGGAAAGATTACAACCATCATTAAAATTTGAAATAGGAATATCCAAAAGGTTCAAAAAACATCCAGTTTTTGAGGGAATCCAATAGGTCCTGCAAAACTTGTCCAAAATATCTCTCTTGATCCAGCTCCAGTCATTGCTGTTTTTGATTAAGATGAAAAATTTACTCCAAACCTGAGAAAAAAATCCATCAGTAATAAAAAAGATTGCATGATTAAGGCACCCTTCAAGAAGAAGAATAGCAGTGATGATGGCTCCAAGTGAATTTTCAATATCAAAGTGTGTGGGAGAGTCTGTATCGGTCTTGGTGACAGTCGCTCCATTAATAATTTTCCTGATTCCTTGGTGGTATAAGCAAATTTTCCAAGTTGGAGAGGAATCATTTGAGATACCAATACAAATTTTAGCATCTCTCTTATTACAACGAGTGGGTCCAGCTGAAGAATTAATCAGGTGACAAGAGTTAAAGAGGATGTAAGGCTGAGTGACCTTGATATTATTGGACGAGAGAACCTGGGATTTCAACCTAATGATGTGACTCTTATTCCATGAGTTGTAGAGCTCTTTAGAAAGAGCAAGGAACTTGTCATAAGACGGTCCGATCTTGTTAAAGATAAGATTGTTCCGAGAGATCCATAAGATCCACAAGGTGCTACAGGTTTTAAATAGCAGGTCTAAGTTTTTTGAGTTGGTAAGAATGAAAATGATGAAGTCAGAAACGTCCAGGAAGGAGTTCTGATCAACAATTTTTAAGTGAGACCAGTGGAACGTAGCAAATGGGCAATGAAGGAATATATGCGTGGAGGTTTCAACTGAATTGTGGCAAAAGGGACATCTGAGGTTGATATTTTTGTTAGTTTTTCTTTGAATAAGATCAGTAGTCGGGAGCCTATTAAGAAGAATCCTCCATAAAAAGATTTTAATTTTATGGGGTAAACAAAGGGACCAAAGGATGGACCAATGTTTAGAACTAACTTTAAGGGTGTTGGATGGTTTTCTAATATGGTTATTAGGGGAGTTGTTAATGAGGTTATAGATGTTAGAGGTTTTAAAGACTTTAGGGTTCCAGGACCAAGAGTCTTCAAGCATAGAAGTCTTTATTTCAAGGATTTTTAACACAATATCTCTCGGAAAAATAGAGGAGATTTTCCGGAGATCCCAGTGTCCTTCTGCACAGAGAAGATCACTTACTTTTTCCGGAGCTGGGAGAGCACATGAAGATTTAAAATGAAGGAGACATGAGTTTGATGACCAATTCACCAACCAGATATCGTTCCAGATGTCAATAGTTTTCCCGTTTTCCACTTTCCATAGTTTACTATGGTTAATTTGTTGAATTCCAGCATGTAGACTCCTCCAGGCCCATGACGGGTTAGAATGAGTAATTTTTTTTTGAAGCAATGGAATCAGGGGAGGTAGACGGGTAGTATTTAGCTTTAAGTAGTTTACTGAGCTGGGATGTGTCATGCTTGATAAGTCGCCAGCTGTTTCTGGCTAAGAGAGCAAGATTAAAATGATGAAGGTGTTTAAATCCCAAGCCCCCATCAAGTTTGTCCAGACAGAGAAAATCCCAGTTAATCCAATGGAGTCCTTTCCCTTGCGTGCCCCCCCAAAGAAAATTAGCAAGCATCTTGTCAATATTATTAAGGATGGAAAGAGGGAATTTAAAAATTCCCATAGGATAAACTAGGATAGAAGTAAGAACAGATTTAATAAGGGTTATACGACCAGCAAAATTGAGGAACTTAGCTTTCCAGCCAAGAATTCTAGATTTGATCTTGTCGACAATACCCGCAAAGTATTGATTTCTAAGAGAGTTATGGGGGTCAATAGAGACACCAAGGTATTCCCCAAAATTAGAGGATTCATTAATATTAAGGATATTAGTGACTTTATGTTTGATTAAAGAAGGAGTTTTAGGGCTGAAAGTAATAGAAGATTTATCAAAATTTATTATTTGACCCGAATCTGAACAAAAATCTTTGATAGCTTGAGCAAAATTTGTGATGCTTGAGTCATTGAGGTGTAGAAAGAAATAGCTATCATCAGCAAAGAGAAGGTGGCTGATTTCAGGACTTCTCTTAGCAATTGAAATGCCTTTAAGGCATTTAGAAGATTGGAGTTTTTGTAGAGTCGCAGAGAGGGCCTCCGTACAGATTGCGAAGAGGAGAGGGGACAACGGATCTCCTTGTCTGAGTCCACAAGAGGTTGTGAATTGCTTGGTGGGAATACCATTGATTAAAATAGAGAATTGAACTGTTGAAATACATTGGTTAATCAAGTGGATCCAATGAGGAGGAAAATTTAATTTTCGAAGGATAGCTAGGAGGAATTTCCAATTAACACGATCAAAAGCCTTGTTCATGTCAATTTTAATTCCTGCTAGTCCAAATTTTTTACATTTGGAATGAAAAATAGAGTGGGTAAGTTCCTGAGCCATAAGAATATTATCCTGGGCTCCTCTGCCAGTAATGAAGCCATTTTGGAAAGGGGATAATAGAGCGTTAAGGAGGGGTTTAAGTCTATTAGCGAGGATTTTAGAGGCAATTTTGTAAGAAACATTACAGAGGCTGATGGGCCGGAAATCTTTGATGTATGAGGGATTGGGTTTTTTTGGGATTAAGGTAATAAATGAGTTGTTTAGTTCTTTAAGGAGATGACCTTTGTTAAGAAAGTCAAGGATAGAATTTGTGAGGTCAAACTTAATGATATCCCAGTTCTGTTGATAGAACTCTGCGGGAAAACCATCAGGGCCCGGGGATTTATGATGAGCCATTTGAAAGAGGGCAGATTTTACCTCATCCGGGGTGAAAGGCTGATCGAGTATGTTGTATTGCTCATGGGTTAATTTAGCAGTAATGTTATCAATCGTCTTGAAATAAGTCGAGTCATGATCCGGAGCAATATCAGGGTTATAAAGATTAGAAAAGAAAGTCAAACAATGATCCGGAGCAATATCAGGGTTTCTGACCCAGACCTCTACAGTTCCAGCAAAAGATTTTCATGATGACATTTGGGGTTGTTTTGGAACAACCACCCAAATCCATTTATTAGATTTTATAATGTTCGAAAAAGATTTAATCCATCCATTTTTAAAAAGATAAGGAGATAGTGCAAAATCAATTAAGGGAGGAGGAAGAGTTATACCTTGCTCCATTACGGAGGTGTCTTCATTAGCAGGTACCAGATCTAACACTTCTTCCTCCATTTCAACAATATCCTCCGAGCAGTCTTCAAAGTCCAGGACCCTTGTTATCTCATCATCCCTTTCTGCCCAATTGGAAGGGCCTGGTTCATCCCCCTGAGGAACACGTCTCTTCTTATTGCTCGAGATTCCAAGCTCCTTCTCCAAAGCCTCTCTTGAGTCATTGAAATTTCTTCTTCTTTTAGATCCCACCTCCACTTTGTATCTATCAATCATACTAACCTCTTCAAGCCAGTGGTCAATTTGGCCAGTAACAAATCTAGATTCAAATCTGATGAGCTCAGCAAGAAGTCGAAAACCCACACTGTTGATGAGATTTGAATCCATTGTCCAATTAATTTTGCAGAGGGTGGAGTAAAAGGAGTGAAATTTTGCCAATAAATTCTCAGTGATTGGATCCAAAGTATCAAACCATTTAGGTTTAAGAGCAAAAGCACCTGAGATCCAATGTTTGTTTAGAATTGATTCAATCATGGGGGGGATGTCTTTCTTTTGGATCCAGGGTCCAAAAATGAGGAAGAAGGAAGAATCTTTCTCATCCTGACTGTGAAGTAAGTCTGAGAAGATTTTAATCTTATCCTCCACCTCCCTGTTCCACTCCTTCACATCTTTTGCTGCAATGCCATAGATACAAATTATAGCGTCAGTTTTACATACAACAAATCCAACCAAGAAATGTGGGCAAAAATTCGAGGAAGTGGATTTCCAGGAAGTGTTGCCAGTTGAGGGAGTCTTAGTGGTATGGGAAGTGTTAGAGATTGGAGAATCATAAAGATCCAACCCATTAATTGACGATAAATCACTATCGCTGGAGAAGCCAATTCTGTTCAGGATTTTTTCAAACTCTGAGTTCCATGATTCACTTGAATCGTCTTTGAAGCCTTTAAGCATTGATTTGAATTTTAACCAATCTTCATAGAACCTGGTTTGGACAGCATTAGAGGTGTCTGGTGAGTTATTTTGACGACCCAGCAGGGCGTTTTGGTGGTCAGTGAAGGATATGTGGGCTGCAATCTCAGTTTGTTCTTCAAAGAAGAGTTGTAGTTCTTCTTCAGTCCATGGGTTATCATTCCGAGGAAGGATGAGGAAATCTTCAGGGGAAGCTGAAGCTGGAGGATCTTGGGATGGAGATTGTGATAAGCTTTGGTCATGAGGAAGACCAATAATAGTGGGAGTTAAGATGGTATTATTTGAGGATATGGTTGGAGTAGTGTTTGGATTTGGAGGGGTGGAGAGTTCAGAGTTTCTGGGGTTAGCTGAGGTAGCATTAGGTGTAGTGGTTGGTGTAGGAAGGTTGGGTAAAGAGGGTGTGAGAGAATGAGGGGGGGTAATGTTAAGGTCAAGGTTCGAAGGGTCTGGGAAAGCATTTCTCGGGGTGATGTAGGGGTCTCCGTTAATGAGAGCATTAGCAATGGCTGGAGGAAAGGATCTTCTCAGGTTTGGATAGGGTATATTTGTTCTGGTATTATTAGGGATAGTGGTGGTAGGATTTGGTGACAAGCTGGGGGTAGGCGGGGTCATTTCAGGGGAGGGAACAGGAGTTGGGACCATACTGTCCTGCTGATGATGTTCAGGGGAGTTGTTGGTTTGATTGGAGTGATGGCTGGGATTAGGGGAAGCAGGAGGAGTGTTATGAGGGATTGGATTTTGGTTGTGGTTATTTGGCATCTCATCTTCAGAAGCTTCTTCCTCATCTTCTTCAGCTAGATTCTGAGATCTAATATGATTATATGAATGGCTGTATTCCGGTAAAGGTCGATGTTTGGAGCCCCAAAAATTCTCATGTCATAAAGAGGGGCATTCCGGTCAACCAGTGCACCTCTGTATCCTTCTTGATTATGAAACTGTAAAGTTTCATGGAAAGAATGGATAGCTTGAGTGGTTTCATGTCGGCAACGGTCAATAGTGTGTCCAATTCTTCCACAATGGAAGCACACCCTAAAAACTTGCTCGTATCTGAAAGAGACCCAGATAACAGTCCGTTTCACTGTTCGAATAAACACCCCAGGGATTAAAGGTGCATTGAGAGGGATCCTGATCTTGGCACGCACAAATTGGAAGGCTCTGGCATTAGTTGCAAATCTATCCACCACTTGGACTTCTCCCGCGGCCCTTGCCAATCGATTAATGTTTCTATCAGAGTAGTATTCAGCAGGCAAGTCGTGGATTTGAATCCAAAGTGAAACGTGGGAGAAGACAACTCTCGGAAAGATGAGATTTGGTGTCCAGTGTTGCAGAAGCAAAAGGGCACCGTTAATGTTCAAAGGGGACCTCACAATAACACCATCGACATCATCTTCATTAGAGAAATGAAAGAGGATGAGGTGTCCCCTGAACTCCACAGTTACTTCACCATTGAGGATCCAATAATCGTCAACATAGGATTGAACTCTATCCACAGTGAAAGTTGCGGAGTCCCTAATAGTTCCAATAAGAGTGTGTCTCAACCTGGTTCTAGCATTTCGAGCTTGTTCGGAGTCCAAATCAACTACCCAACCCCGTCTGTCAAGAGGGTTGCGGGGAGAGTTTGGTGGGGAAGAAGGTGGAGAGTTGCTGCCCATTGACTTGAATGTTGGGTTATGTTTGGGTGGAGGTTGGTGTTTAGAGAAGGGTTTTAGGGGAGGATTAGGGAAGATAGGAGGCTTGAGAGGGAGGTGAGTGTGATAACAGGGAAGTTGCTGGTTGAAAAGAGGGGGAGGAAAGGTTACCGCCGACTTCATGATTGAGAAATGAAGGATCTGATTGGGTGAGAAAGGTTGGGAATCGACGAAGTCTTGGTAGCACAAAGGGCGGCTCAAGACAGGGGGGAATGATTGGGTTTATGCTTTGGGAATGTTCAGGCGTGAGAACTGTAGTAAATGAAGAGAGAGAGTGGTGTTTGGAGGAAGAGAAGAAATGATTGCTGGTAAGAAATTGAAACAGAGAAGTAAATAAGGGGAGAGAAGATTGTGTAGAAACAGAATTAAAAATTGAAGCAGGAGTGTGAGGAGATTGAAATAGTAAGAACACAAAGGAAATTTATCAAGAGCAAATTAAAGATGGAGAGTGGGTAGTCGGAAAGGGAAAGAAGAGCAAGATTGAAGATCTTGCAAGAGAGAAATCGGGAGAGAAAATTATTTTTCAAAGGCAACTTATTACTTTTTCACTCTTTTGTTGAAAGTTAAAGAACTAACCCCTTTCATTATTGTTTACATTATGTTTTTTTGAGATGAGTATTGTATGAACTCACTTTGTGAACAAGTTTCCGTCATAAACATTCATCTAATAATCTTTTGTATCATTTGAATGAAAAAAATAATATTCGAAGCCATTTATAACTCCCCGTTATCCCATATAACTTTTGATGAAAAGGTCAACATATCAAATAGAAATTCATTGTTATATTTATAGGTTTATGATTATGATTTCAGTAACTAATATAATACTCACAACTATTGGAATTTTATTCATATGGTATGAATATCATTATTAAAATAATTATTGGAGTTTTTCCTTAATAAATTGGTATAAAGTTTTGGGCAGACATATTAACATTGTAAACTGAATATTATATTTAAACTTATAGTTATTATTAGAGTGTTCAATAGAGGTGCTCAGTATGAGGTGCTCAATAGAAATCGTTTATGTTAACTGTGAGATGTGTATTATGATTTCTTCTGCAATATACTGGTAAAACTTATGCGATTATAGTTTTATTTATTAAGTCTACGAAGTACAACACTAATTACTCTAACATAGTGTATAGAGACCATGCATGATCATATATTTCTATTACATTTTTAGATTTTCGTCTACGGTTCCATTTCTTAAGCATTGAAGCCAATACCTCGACGACCAAAGCCGCCGCTGCCACCCCCGTATCCTCCTCCACCACCCCCGCCTCCTCTTCCTCCTTGACCACCACCGCCACCGCCATATCCTCCTCCTTGGCCTCCACCGCTTCCTTGCCCTCCTCCGTGTCCATAATCACCTCCTTTACCTCCTCCACTACCTTGTCCACCTCCTTTATCACCACCACCTCCTTTATCGCCTCCTCCACTTCCATAATCACCTCCTTTGCCACCTCCACTTCCAGAACCACTACCTTTTCCTCCACCACTGCTTGAACCTCCTTTTCCTTTTCCTCCTCCACTACTATAATCACCTCCTTTTCCGCCTCCACTTCCAGAACCACCTCCTTTTCCTCCACCGCTGCTAGAACCTCCTCCTTTATCGCCTCCTCCACTTCCATAATCACCTCCTTTGCCACCTCCACTTCCAGAACCACTACCTTTTCCTCCACCACTGGTTGAACCTCCTCCTCCTTTTCCTCCTCCACTTCCGGAACCACTTCCGGAACCACCTCCCTTTCCTCCTCCACTTCCGGAACCACCTCCCTTTCCTCCACCGCTGCTAGAACCTCCTCCTTTATCGCCTCCTCCTCTTCTATAATCACCTCCTTTGCCACCTCCACTTCCGGAACCACTACCTTTTCCTCCACTACTGCTTGAACCTCCTCCTCCACTACCATAATCACCTCCTTTTCCACCTCCACTTCCAAAACCACTTCCTTTTCCTCCACCGCTGCTAGAACCTCCTCCTTTATCGCCTCCTCCACTTCCATAATCACCTCCTTTGCCACTTCCACTTCCAGAACCACTTCCTTTTCCTCCACCGCTACTTGAACCTCCTCCTGTATCTCCGCCTCCTTTTCCTCCTCCACTTCCATAGTCACCACCTTTCCCACCGCCATTTCCTTGGCCACCTCCACCTCCAGAACCTCCTCCTATGTCGCCACCCCCTTTTCCTCCACCACTGCCATGATCACCTCCCTTACCGACTCCTCCACTTCCTTTCCCTGCGCCACTTCCAGAACCTCCACCCTTGTTGCCACCACCTCCTCCGGAACCACCACCTCCATAGCCGCCACCAAAACCACCACCACCACCATACCCGCCTCCATTTCCAACACCATTGTCATCTTCATGCATTAATCGCTTTGCATCGTCGTCAATTTCTGGAAATATGTTCATATTGTTTAGCTTTTATTGCAACAAAAGGAAGTTGGCAGTAAAGAAAGTAAACATGAGAGAAAACACAAAACAATCTTTACATCAATTGTGTACCTACATAAGATATAAAAGCTCAAGCTGGTGTATAAATACATCACTTAATTACTATATTTCAAAGGGAGAATAAGCTCAAGTTACTAAAGTACGTAAAGTTAAGGTTTTAAACTATAAAACGTTGGTAACATTTTCATGACTAGGGTCATGAAACACCTCCAGTTCTTACTATGCAAGTTTTATTTATTATGAAGTTCCATCAAAATATAAAAACTTTGTATAAATTAGTGACGAAAGTATGAGTATAATAGTACTACAAATAACAAATACAAAAAATAACTAACTAATAAAAACGTTTTCTAGTAAATGTTTTCTTACCAATTGCATCTGATTGAGAGGTTTCGGCAACAGAAACTGAACAAACGAGAAGAGTAGTAACACAAAAAAGACCTAAGAAAATAAACGTTTTTCTGGACATCATTTTGATAGTATGTGACTTACATTTTCGCTTCTTACCATCTCACCTCTATTTATAGGACAAATATAGACCCTTACAATCTAACTGGATGTCATTCTAAATTTAACTTATTATCTTTTTTTTTTTTTTTTTTTTTTTGATAGGTAATTCATATTGAATTTAGATAATGTTTTGGCTAAAATCGCCATTACAAGTAGAATCTAACATTACATCAGAGTTCATTTCATTGAACTCTTTAATGACAATATTTCTAAGATTCTCTAGACATCCTGCACTTGTAGATTTCCAAAAGATATTACAACATTTTCTTGACCCATTGTCGAGCAAAATCTTCACTTCATCCTTCAGATACAAAAAGTGGAAGTACCTATACCAAATCTGAGAAATGAAACAGTCAGTCATGATAAAGACACTATGATTGTTAATGCTTCCTGCAATGAGCAAAGCAGTAAGAATTCCAGTGCAAAGGTTCTTCAGGTTCACTTTGTTGCTATGGACATCTTCAAGAAGATTTGTTCCTTCAATGGTCGAGTGATTACCATAAATGGACGTTGAGATAGTCCATTTTGGGTTGGAGTCCGCAGTAATTCCGAAGAGGATTTTATTGTCTCTCCTGTTGCAGCATCTTTGGCAGTCTTTACGGAAGAGAGCTTGCCCCCCGATTAATGAGAGGTCAGCTCTTCCAATCAAAGCATTCTCCTCCAATCTATGTGTGTTGAGAGCATGATGAGATCCTTTTTGGGAAGCAAACCCTTTATGCCACTCATTGCATAGATTATTGGCGAGATACATAGTCTTCTGGATGTCTGGTTTGGCCTCGTTGAAGAGACAATCATTTCTGGCAAGCCAGATAGCCCAAAGTATACTTCCAAATTTAATGAGATCTTTAATGTTAATATCCGTCCATTTTTTCATTAACCAACGGGTCACCGATAGGTCAATAGGGTCAGAAGGAGAGATATAAAACTTGATAGAAGAAAAAATCTTTTTGAAAAAATGCAATCAGCAAAGAGGTGTTGAGTGCAATCAGTACCCTGGTTACAAAGGGGGCAATCAAGCTTTATTGTTGCCTTGGTTTTGGTAGAAATGTTGTCCATAGTGGGGAGTCTATTTAAAAGCAATTTCCAAAAGAAGGTGTGAATTTTTTCAGGGAAGGGGGTCTTATATAACTTTTTCCATACCCCGAGGGGATGCGTCGGTGATTTGAGGGGAGGGGGATCTCCTCATGGTGAGAGGATCTAAGTTTAGAGTAGAGGTTTTTAGAGGAGAAGTTATTTTCTGGCCAAAATTTGGCATCCTCCTCTTGGGTGATGTTGATATTAAGAATATCTTGATAAATTGAGGGAGGAAAGAGAGCTTTTATTAGAGGGATGTTCCATTGGTTGGATCTAGTGATCAAATTTGAGACAAGAGTGGGGTGGTGGTTAGGTGGGGGTTGGATGTTGATGGAGGTGAGTGGAGGGTGGTAGCTGTTATTTTTGTGTTTGACAGGGATCCAGGAGTCATTCCAGATGTTAATTGAAGCGCCATTTCCAACTTTCCAAACTGAGAATTTATCAATGCATGAAATACCAGCAGTGATACTTTTCCAGGTCCAGGAGGAGTTCGACTTTGGATTGTGGAAGGTGGGTTCAGAGTTGGGGAAATATTTAGATTTGAGAAGTTGGGTCATAGGGAGATTAGGTTGATTGATCACTCTCCAACTATTTCTTGTTAGGAGAGCAAGGTTGAAGTGATGAAGGTGTTTAAATCCCAGTCCTCCCTTGTCTTTATCCAGTTGGAGGAATTCCCAGTTGATCCAATGAATTTTTCGAACTTGCATACTGCCCCAGAGAAAATTAGCAAATAATTTGTCAATTTCGTGAAGTGTGTGGAGGGGAAATTTGTAGACTCCCATCGGATAGACAAGGATAGCTTGAAGGACGGATTTGATCAGGGTGACTCTTCCAGGGAAGTTTAGGAATTTACCGTTCCAAGACGAGATTTTCCTTTTGATTTTGTCTGTGATGTCCAGGAAGATCTGTTTTCGGTCAGTAGTGATATCTAAGGGAATTCCCAGATACTTTCCGAAAGTGGTAGATTCACGAATACCTAGAACGGAGAGAGAGGAGTTTTTGATAGATTGAGGGGTTTTGCGGCTAAAGGTAATAATGGACTTGTTAAAATTGATAATCTGACCCGAGTCAATGCAGAATTGGTTGATGGCTTTTGAGAATGCAGAAATGGAGTTATGAGAGAGGTGAAGAAAGAAGAAGCAGTCATCAGCAAAGAGGAGGTGTGAAATTTCGGGTCCATTTTTGGCAATGGAAACTCCTTTAAGGAGTTTGGATTCCTGAAGATGAAGAAGTGATGATGAGAGAGCTTCAGTACAGATAGCGAAGAGGATGGGAGAGAGCGGATCTCCTTGACGAAGTCCACAATTAGGTGAGAAAGGGTCGGAGGGTTGCCCATTAATCAAAAGGGAGTATCTAACAGTTGTAATACACTGCTTAATAAGCTGGATCCAATGTTGAGGAAAGTTTAGTTTATGGAGGAGAGAAATGATAAAGTCCCAGCTAACTCTGTCAAAGGCTTTGCTCATATCAATTTTGATTGCAGCAATCCCGTGCTTTTTCAATTGAGAAGTACGAATGGAATGAGTGAGTTCCTGTGCCATGATGATGCTATCCTGAGCATTTCTCCCGTGAATGAATCCGTTTTGGAAGGGGGAGATAATGTCATTCAGATGGGGTTTGAGTCTGTTGACCAAAACTTTGGCTGCAATTTTATAAATAACATTGCAGAGGCTAATTGGTCGAAAGTCTTCAATAGTTGTAGGGCAAGGAATTTTGGGGATGAGGGTTATGAATGTGTTGTTGATTTCCTTAAGAATGAAACCATTATTGAGGAATTCAAGGGTTGCCAGAGTAACATCATTTCCCACTAAGTCCCAATTTTTTTGATAAAATTCAGCAGGGTAGCCATCGGGTCCTGGTGATTTGAAGTGACCCATCTGAAAAAGAGCAGACTTCACCTCTTCAGGAGAGAATGGGACGTTAAGATCCTCAATTTGGGTGTTAGTGAGGGTTTTATTGAAATTGTCAAGAGAATGATAGGTTTTGTTGTGCCGGTTTTGGTTGAAATTGTTTTTGGAATTGAAAAGATCTTCAAAATATTCCTTGCAATGGCTCTTAATCAGGTCAATTTGGGAGATTGTATTGCCATGGTTATCTTTGATTTCCAAGATGTTGTTGATTTTGGATTTATTTTTGGCATGTGCATGAAAAAATTTTGTATTGCGGTCACCCTTAGTAATTGCAGTGATTTTTGATCTTTGTTTCCAAAAATCCTCCTCAGCTGCAAGAAGGAGGTCAAGTTGGGCTCTGATATGTTTGTCTTGTTTTTGTTTTGAGATATCTTGGGGTTGAGATTGGGAATGGGCCAGTTGAGTCTGGAGATGTTTGATTTTGTGGAAAATATTTCCAACTCTATTAGAGTTCCATTGTTTGATGACTTTTTTTGTTCTTTTTAGGTTGTTGATTAGGTTGAAGGCACTGGAAGAGGGTATAGAAAGAGGGGTGTTCAAGGGAGTTAGATTGGTCCAGGCGGACTTTATTAATGGAGAAAAATCAGGTAGATGGGTGAGGAAAGACTCAAGTTTGAAAGGCTTGGGAGAAGTGTTAGAGATGGATTTGGTTGAGATGATGAGAGGCCCATGGTCCGATCTCTGAATGGGAAGGCAGTTACAACAGGCATGCGGAAAGACACAAGAAAACTCAAAGTTGCCCATGGCTCGATCAAGCTTTTCATAGATTTTATGGCCCTTGCGAGTACCAGACCAAGTGAAGAAGCAACCAAGACTTGGGAGGTCCTCAAAACCAAAATTAGAAAGGAGGTTAAGGAGATATGTGGAGCCTTTAATGGTAGATGTGGGTTGGGGAGATTTGTCAACATTGAAGATGATTTGATTGAAATCTCCACATATGAGAATGGGGAGGTGGTGAAAAGGTTTTAAAGTTTCTTCAATGAAAGCCCAAGTGTCAGCTCTAGAGGTCAAGTGAGGGGACCCGTAAATGCAAGCAAGATACCAGGGACTGGAGAGTTCAGTGTTAATTTCAAAAAGGAGAATGTTTTTGTGGAGGAGAATGTGTTTATGATTAATATTTGAGGAGAACCCGACCCAAAGTCCCCCACTATGTCCAATAGCATCAAATCCATAAGAAATTGGGTACAAAAGTTTAGCAAGTCTAATATTAGCAGTATTTACAGAACAGATAGTTTCAGAGAGGAAGCAATTATCTGGTTTGTGACACTTCATAAGAGAAGTGAGTAAATGAACTGTAGTGGACTGACCAAGTCCTCTACAGTTCCAAGCTAGGATTTTCATAATGTCATTTGGGGTTGTTGGGGTACAACCACCAAAGACCTTTTCAAAAACTTAAACTTACTGGACCAATTGATATTAATATAAGAAGAAACACAATTAAATATGGAACTAGACTTAGGGAGAAAGTTCATACCAGGATTGCTTAGGTCAAGCGAGCCATCCAAAAACTCATTCTCACAATCTTCATAATCTTCATCTTCTTGGTAGTCATCATCAGAGTCCTTAACATCATCCGAGAGCTCAGCTTCGTCCTCTGCACCACTATGGTCACTTGTGTCATAAGAGCCGGTCAGAGGTTCCTCATCACTTTCATCGCAGCATTCCTCACCGATGTACTCCTCGTCCGAATCTTCTTTTCCATCAGGAATCTCCTCAGCCTCATAATTTTTTACTTGTGACTCATATTCAAATCCAATTATCGCATCATCGACCCTTTCATTCTCGATCTCTGGCCAGCTCGGGTCCGCTAGAGTGACCCGATTTCTTCCATCCTGATTACTAGTTGGTAGATTCTCCTCGAAAGCCACAGTTGTATCATAAAAATGCTCCAAAATTCCTTCTTCTCCATTCTCCAGATCATTCGTAATTCCAATTCCAGCCTTTAACTTAATCTCCTTAATGTTTAGACCATTGTTTTTGTTGTGTTCGTGACTAAAATTACTCACAAATTCGACATTCGCAGAAATATTGCCACAGGTGGAGTCCCGAACCAGTTTTTTTGTGCTCTGTTCGAACTCAACCAATCCTTCATTATCCGTCTTCATCTTGGTCGTTTCTTGATGACCAAAGAAATTTCCATTTGAACCATTTTGATCATGCTCATGTTTTCCTTCTGAACAATAATAATCGCTTCGATCTAGTGCTACTTCTTGAGGTACCTTGTCACTATTACAGTTAGAGCTATTATCTATACTTTGGATAGCTTTAGTACTTGCTTTAAAGAACCTTGTTCCTAGATCATCTTTCCTAACAGTAGTAAAACAATGCCGTTTATTCTCGAATGGAGCATCATCATTAGGAACAACGAAGACATCCTCTTCCCTAGCTCTTTTGGTTTTTCTTGTTCGAGTGTTCAAAAGTTGGAGTGTAATATTCGTGATCCGAGGTTCCGTAACTTCAAGTCTATTAACCCCGAATTCTGTGCTCAAGAGGTTTGGCCTTTTAACATGTGAGGAATCACAAGCGAAAAGGAAAACTCCTTCTTCCCGAGCTCTTTTGACTCCTTTAACAGTAGTAGAACCCAAATGACAGTTCATAGTATTCATATTACACCATTCGATAGGTTGATCAGATATGAAAGAGTTGAAATTCACAAGGTAATCGTGAGGAGTAGAGAGGATACCTTTGCTGGTAAGGTTTAAGACAACTGCCGGGCCAAAATAACATCGACGCTGAACGATATGACGACCAAAATAACGTCGACCATGGGAAAGATGATTACCGGATGGCGTTGGAAGAATACCGTCGAAGCGATTAGATTTAATCGGTCTTTGAAGGTGGTGAATATTAGTATCTGGATAGCAACGGAGCCCCTCTTTGTTTTGAGCACGCACATTATCTATCAGATATCCCTTATTAAGATTTCCTTTTCGGCTCTGAATAAGATGCTCCACAAGCTGCTTCTTCTCAACAAAAGACATACTTAAACATGCTTTTCTTTTTTTAAATGTTCCATATGAATCTTGTTTGATATCCTCTCTTTTATTCAAAAGGAAAGGAGATGCTTTATGAATGGTTACGGTTGATTTTTGGGAACAAATGAAACTCTCACAATTGTAAGAAATGGGTATTGATGGTGGAGTAGGAACAAGCCGATGCCTTTGATTATCAGCTCTTTCCCGGGTTTTAAACTCAGATTTGCAGTTAATACCATGGTAGATCGAAATAGAGGGTGGTAAGGTTTTAGATTTAGAAAGTGAATGAGAAGGTGAATGAGAGGGGAGATGTGATGGTTTTTTGAGGTCGGAGTTTGAGAGGTTGCTAGTTTGATCAGAATAAGAACGACCATTGATTAGCAGGTTGCGTTTGGGGTTGAAGAAGGGGTGGCGGCGATGGATAATTTCGTAGGGTTGAGATGGAGAAGGGAAGACAGAGTCTGCAGAGAGAGAATTCATTTTTTTAGTGTATAGTAATTGAGGCTGAGAGTTTTTTTTTTTTTTTAACTTATTATCTATGTATGTTACTGTATTTTTTGAGCAAATTGCTCAAATGGTGCCCGATAGTATGACCGAGTTGCACTTTGGTCCCCAATAGTTACACGGTTTCACGTTAGTCCCCGAAAGTGGCCAAAAAGTTGCACTTTAGTCCCCACGTCAAGTTTTACGCTAACATTTCAGGTTTAGGAGTTAAAATTGGGGTCAAAATATAATTTTAAAGATTTAAAGTTGATTTTTTTGCCCCAATTGGTGCCAAAATGAAACTCCACAACCCCCTCCAGCCAGAATTCCCTTTTTTCTTCAACCCAATTAGTGTTGTGGAGTTTCATTTTAGCACCAATTGGGGCAAAAAATCAACTTTACGTCTTAAAAATTATATTTTTACCCCAGTAATTTAACGCCTAAACCTGAAATGTTTGCGGAAAAGTTGACGTAGGGACTAAAGTGCAACTTTTTGGCCACTTTCGGGGACTAACGTGCAACCATGTAACTATTGGGGATCAAAGTACAACTCGATCATACTATCGGGGACCTTTTCAGCAATTTGCTCGTATTTTTTTTGTAAAAGCTCACCCACTATCCTTTATAATGAGAATCGAATCCAAAATCACTAGGTCACTGGAAAATCTCCTAACCATTAGGTCATTCGATGTTATTCTGCATATGTTCATGATTATAACAGAGGATAATTAAAAATTATGTTTGAAGTATTGATGTTAGAGAAAAATTATTATAATTATATAATTATATTGATATTTTTTATAATAATTAATCATCAATATCATTAAGTAACATCTTTATGATCATCTATTTCTTCAATTAGGCGACTGTTATTTAGCTTTTGAAGTTTTGTTAGGTAAGTATCTCAAAGCATTATTATGGTCGTGTATATTTTGTTCATTCATCATATACTACAATTTTCACATTTGGTCATCCACTATCATTTTTTGTAGACATAACTACAAGTAAAAATTAGGAGGAAAATCATACACTATAAAAATAATGGACGAATTTGCATATGTTACATTATGCACAAATAACTAATACTTATATTTATAAAAAAAAATCACTTAAGACTTTTTACATCAATTCAGAAAAATATCAAATTGATTGTGCATGAGCAATCAATTAACACTCTTCCTCACATGTAACTTGGTCATAGGCAGAATTATGTCGTCAATCCATAAAAATAAAAAACGAAAAACATCGGAAGGGAGGGTGGGGGCAATTACATATGTCTTTATCAACTCAGGCTTCTAGCGGGTGTAAAAACGATCCTTAAATTAACGGATACGTTAATTCTTAACGATTATAATTTAACTTTGGGACGATTTTATTATTTTGATAATATTTGAGACAATAATATTTTTGAACTTTATGTCATATTCTTGCTACCTTCCTCTCCTTCCCTACTAAAACTAGCTCAAACACTACACGATAAAATAGGGTTGATTCACATTTTTTACCCTAAAATATTCTTTAGATTATTAATTTTAATCACAAAATCGACTTAATTTTTTTTTCGGTCAACAAGTAATGAAATCGCTAATTTGTGAACCATTTGGGCACCCATTGTACACCTATAAAGACTATTTGTACATCAGTAGTGTTTATTAAAACCAAATTATAATTCTGACCCAATCACTGAAACTATTTCAACAATTATCTTATGAAAAAACTCTTTTACGAAATGCAACATAAAATATTGACTAAAATACCAAAATATAATTCGTTATTAATTATTCAAATAAAGAGAATCACAGAGTCGTCAATCATTAATTATAGTTTGACATATTCCGGGCACCGCTACATCAAAGTTGTTGGCTGTTGAGATCGAAGCTACCTACTCTACTGCCTCTCTGTGTAATTTTGTTAAGTCACACGTATATGAATATATGATAATCAAAACTATTTCGTGATAGCTAAGTGTGAATACTTGACTACATATTTGGGAAACAAGAGAGTAAATAAAGTAACTATTAAATACGTAATTTGGATAAAATCAGGATAAAATTTAAAAGGGTGAAATTTAAAAAAGGCTTATTTTCATTTTGGACCCTGAACTATCACGTAAGTTTCAAATTGGACCCTGATACTATCATAAGCCTCAAATTGCCCCTTATACTATGTTTTGTCTCATTTTGCCCCCTCAAATGCCCATTTTAGATTGAATTTCGTTTTAAAAGAAGGGCAAATTCGGATTATCACATATATCAATCTTTTGGGGCATTTCAAAAAATAACTAATGATAGTATTAGGGTCCAATTTGAAACTTACGTGATAGTTCAGGGTCCAAAATGAAAATAAGCCTAGGATTTATTTTTAATTTAATAAGTTTTGTTATTTGTGAATTGTGCCCAAAAGTTTAATATATGTGTTATTTCGATTTTGCCCTTATTTTAAAACGAAATTACATCATATTTGGCGTTTTAGGGGTAAAATGAGACAAACCACAGTATAGGGTCCAATATGAGGCTTAGGATAGTATTAGGGTCCAATTTAAAATTTTCATCATAGTTCAGGGTTCAAAATAAAAATAAGCCTTTAAAAAATTATATAGAGGAAGCACAATCTGGCATATTTAACAAAAAAATCAAAGCTTATGTGAACTCTTCTACAAGACATGTTGTTAAGTAATTTAAAAATTATAGTATGTTATATCCTTAATTCTGAAGAATCTAGAGAGGTGTATGCCCGTACTCCTACTGGTTCGTCTCTCTTGACCTAGTGGTTATTGAACCAACCTCCACAATTTGAGGTCCTGGGTTAGAATTCATACTTTATAATATCATTTGACAAAAAATAAAAATAAAGAAAGAAAGTATTACTCCCTCCGTTCTTAAATGATAGATACATTTTGACTTTTTATGGTCAACTTTAAGAAATTTGATAATGAATTCTCATTAAACGATAAAAAATAATATAGTCATACGAGATCTTGTTAGATTCGTCTCAATATATATTTTTGAATTATCAACTTCTTATAAACTCTAAGTATGTAAAATAAAAAATATTTATGCTTTCAATCGTCTTTTGTTGATCATGAAAAATCAAAATGTACCAATCATTTAGGGACGGAAGGATATTAGGTTTATGTTTAGCTTCTTGGGAGAAGACCTTAATTTCAGGTTCATATTATCAAACTTATTGCTTGAAATTCATAAAAAAGATGTTATTTACTTACTATATATAGCTTCTCGGAAAAACGGAAAAGCTTAACAAATTGATTCAATAAAAAAATATTTATGCTATAACAGTATAACGGAGTGAATGAAGATACATTATTTTTTTTTTTTTTTTTTTTTTGATAATTAGCGATGAATTGTGACTACAATGATATTACAAACATGAATACAGAAATTGCTAACTAATAGAAAGTTAGAGTATAATATGAGACAAATATGTCTCCAACAAAGTTCGAACCCATGACCTCTTACATGAAAGGTTGGGCCGGATGCCACTAGGCTATTGAGCCATCGGCGAAGATACATTATTTTTAGATGAGTAAATAACTATTAGGAATGTAACACTACTAATTAATATATATTTGTACATGTGAGAGGAGATTCAATTTCTTAGATAAATAAATAAGAAATATGATACTCTATACAACACAACTTCTTCTAAAAGCATGAGTTGTTTAAAAGTTTCTCCTCCTTTTAGACAATTGTATTTTTAATAAATGGGGATATAAAAATAATTTCATTAATTACTTTTAAGTATTTTTCCTTCTTTATTTGACAAGAAAATCATAATTAAATTTCACTATAATACAATTTTAATATATTAAGAGTTATTTCTAGAGAACTAAAAATCTAAGACTCAACCAAAGTCTCTCTACATGCGTTATGAATTTTAATTATGAGATTTAAAAACGGCACTATGTTTGATCATTTACCTTGGTGTTGATTGAAGTTTTCTTTTCTCCATAGTGCAAACAAGTTCGATAAATGGACAAAATAAAATAATGATGTGGCATCTATATGATTGCAGATTGATTTTGTATACTGTATACCCATAAGAAAACAATGGACATGCATCTAGATTTGTTTTTTGGAAGAATATTATTTTCAATAATTTTATTTATATTTTGATGATATAAATTTATATTTAATTTTCAAATTTCTTTTATATGTTGTACTCTTTGCTTCCATCCTTAAAGAATTGTCTTTTTATGTTTCATGGCTTGAGTTTCTAAAAAAATAATTATTTTTGAACATTATCTAAAATTGTTTGTGTAAGGTATATCCAAACAAATTAAATTATTCAACGCACTTACTACTTATGTAAAAATTTGATTTATATTAGCTAAAACGGAATTTTAGTTTCAATAACTTTATCATATTGTAATGATAGAAATTGAAATTATTTTTAAATTTCTTTAACATCTCTAAAAGATTGTCAACTTTTAATTTTCATGAGTTGACTTTTTAAATTTTAAAATAACTATGTGTCAATATGATGTAAACTGTTTGTGCAAACTATATCAAAATCTATTATTCAACTTACCTTTACAATTAATATAAAAATTTGATACAAATCGAAATTGTGTATATCAACTAAAACTGCAAACTTTTTTTATTTTGATTGTTGAAAATTAAACGGAATGATTTTGGAACGAATGTTGTATACTATATAAAAAACATTTTAACATTAATTAAATTTATTAATGATGTCATGAAGGTATGAACTTTTGTAAGAAATAAATTAATAAAGAAAGCGGAGTTTTGACAGATATAGAACATGCTACATTAATATTTTTTTTCATAAGTCTCTTTTATGTATTATGTAAAAAAAATTATAGATATTATATTATATAATTGTGATTTCAGTATTATATTGAGCTAGAATTCAGATATTTGGATGTGATATATCTTTTCTCTATGTTATTTACTATATTTATGGAGTTTCTTGCAATACTCGATCCATGTAGTCTCTTGAAGATATTTGAATTTTTTTTCAAATTGATTTGCATATTCATGATATCCAAAAAAAATCTAAGAAAATATTTACAATTTAATTGAAGCCTTAATTTTTTTCATATTTATAAATTAAGAAATAAAAATTAACATATTACATTAAACATCTATTTTTTCCACAATTTTTTATATATATTATGGGGAAAAAACATATATATTATCAATTTTGTATTATAAGATGAAGGGAAAAAATAAATTTGACATTAAAGCTCTTAAAAATCAATTTTAACATATATATTTTTTGTTTTCTTAGAATTATGTATCCCAAAGTTTCCTTAATTGATAACTAGACAATTCCCCTACAAAAAATTTAGTTGGTAGTTTATATTTCTAATTGTTATCCCCATTTTAATTTTTAACAGGTTATATGACCTTACATATATTTTTGTATAAATTTGAATCCATTTGTCAATTATTGGTTTCCTTACATTGTTCACAAAATGGTAATAAAAAAACATCTTACAAATTTAATTTTTGGTAAACAAATCCTCCAAATTGTGGCAATTGTCATAGGTCAACGATGTATTCCCTCATCACCCGACCAAAAAACCTACTCAAGTACCAGTTTGATTGATTAACGACTCAAACTCATATATAACATATTTGTAAATTTCCCAAACTAGATACACATACACCTCATATGGTAGTGTTTTTATGGGCCATGACACCCACGGCCTACCCGAAATTGGGACCGAAAAGCATGCTCGAGTAAAAAAAATTACTTGATACGTGACATAACATAGTCATTTCCTATGAGTTGATCGAATAACCTAGTGAAAAAAATCTTGTTAGAGACCATAAGGTCCTAATTGAAACTCATCTCATCGCTAATTATATAGAAAACACTATAATTCTCTATAAAATGAATTATCCTACTTAATTGTGTTATCCAGTGTCCACTCGAACACAACTCGCTAAGAGTAGTTGACTAGACCGAGGGAACCACTATACACACACCCCAATAGTGTGAGAAATTTGGTAAAATAACACATTTAGACAAAATTATTGGAAAATAACACTCTTCAAAAATTGTTGGCCTAAATAACACCGCCCCCCACATGAAAAGACTAGATTGTCCATTAATGATTTTGAAACCCATTCTCCATTCTCATCTCTTCTAAAGTATGATCACATTAGTTTTTCCTCTCAAAACACAACAAATAAATGCGTTCTCTGCAAGCTCGTATCCCATGAGCACATGAACGTTGGTTTAGCTGAAACTTTCTGCATGTACATGTTTGCAAACGAATATCAACTGTCGATGCATTACAACCATCTAGCGAATTTCGCACCTCCATTGATCTATTGCATTCACCATGAAATGTTTAAGAAATGTTGAAAAAAATTAAAAATAATCAAGTTAAGTTATATATGCTAAAAATATGAATAAACATAAATATTATATATAGATAAATATGAATTATATAAAATATTTACATCAATACCATCAAGGTACAACCTCTCTGCTCCACCACCGCTACCGCTAATGCCATTCGCATTTTTCAGTTCATTAGTGTTGAGGCCTATATTCCACCCGTCATCCCAATTATCATGCATGATTATGCCTTTCCCTTTGCCATTATTGTGTTATTCAATATCACCAAAGTACAACTTCTGTGCTCCACCACAGCTACCACTAGTGTCATTCACATTTTTCAGTTCATTAACGTTGCCTTTGTTCCCTAAACTATTGCGTACCTTTCAAATGAGAGACCGAACTTCTGAGTAGATTGGTTTATCTCCTAAACTTTTAAATCGGTCAGTTTTTTCCATAAACTACAACGAACTGGTCAGTTTGGGGATTTTCACCATAAAATTGATAGCTTTTAGGTTTTAATGAATGGCAAAATGAGAATTCAACATACTATATGTATTTGGGGTTAGTTTATAATATACAAAAATATAGTGGATCTATTTTAAAAAGAAATAAAATTATTAAATATAAATAACCTAATTCCTCCCCCTTGTCTTTCCCCCTCCCCCCAAACCGCACATGTCTCGTTCATTTTTTTATTTAATAATTATATTTCTTATTTTTTGTGGGGAGGGGGGATGGGAAACGAAGGGGGATCGGATGTAACGGCTCGTCCCGGAATACCGGGTTGGTACGTTATTAGATTTGATGGTCTGGCCTCACAAACCACCACGGGTCTCTCCAGCATGTTTTGTCCTCACTCACGTGCTCACCGAGCTAGAGGGTCACCCATCCCCGAGTCAAGCACGCTTAACTTTAAAGTTCTTATGAGTTGGGCTACCGAAAAGAAGATGCATCTTGATGGTATGAGTAGTATCAATCAAATCATATCAAACGTGTCACATCGCCCACTTTGGCCCTGGTATTACAAGGGAGGGATTAGGTTTTTTTTAATAATTCTATTTCTTTTAATAGAGGTCTACTATATTTTTTGTACATGATAAACTAAGCACGAATACAAATAATTTGTGAATTCCTATTTTACCCTTAATTAAAACCTAAAAACTATCAATATTGTCAGTTACCGATCTTGCTTCAATCCAGATATGTTGACATCTTCGTTTCATATCACAATTTTTTTATTGTAAATATTTTATTATAATTTTAGTAATACAATTAAAATATGTGAACCGGAAGAATGTCATTTCATTGAGATGGATTTTGGAGAAATTTTGCTAAATAACACGTTTGCATAAAAATTATTGAAAAAAACCCCTTCAAAAATCCTTTGCCTAAAGAACACGCCCCTCACATAAAATTACTTAATTGCCCCTCTTAATTTTGAAATCCAAATTTCGGACAAACAGTGTATATTGGTGTCTAATGATGTCTGGCAGTGTGTAGTGGTATCTACAGACGTCTAATGGTGTCTGCCAATGTATATTGGTGTCTACGGACGTCTAGTGGTATCCGCCCATGTATATTGGTATCTAAAGAAAATTGTTAGAATGGTGCCAGCAAAATATGTGTCTGTTGCAGTTTGGCCTCAGTTAGTTGTTGGTCTGCCGAAATGGTCCTAGTAATGCTTATAAGAAAGATTTTATTTTTATGAACCCGCCGGTTGATTACAAGTAACAAACAATAAAGAAGTTTCAAAAAATTATATAATTTTTTGCATTTTCATGGGCTTTAGTTTAGGGTTATACGGACTCAAACCGTAGACCTTCTCGGTAAAACAGATCAAACGGATTTTTATCAATATGATCTGAACTGTTTCAAAGACCCAACATGCACTTTTTTGCTTTGGGCTCTTTCATTACCTGATAGAATTATATTGGTACATTTGGTGCACTTTAGGCCCCAACCGTTAAATATAGACGGAAAATTATAACTTTGGGCCAAACTTAAAGGTTAAAATGCAAATTGGATTTTTCTTTGTTTTGGCAAAAAATGTTCGATTTTGTTAGTTGTTTCGCAAATTTTTTTTATTTTGGTAGTTATTTCGAAAAAAGTCAAAAAATCGAATAAGTTTGCTAAAACAACTATCAAAATCGGATCTCTTTGTCACAAAACAACGAAAACCAAACCATTCTGACAAACAACTATCAAATTTGAACCTTTTTGCCAAAAAACTACGAAAACCAAATTTATTTGCCAGAACCAAAACTTTTATCTAAAACAACAACCAAAATCTAACCCCTTTTTCTAGGAAGAAAATAAAATAGAGCAATCGAAAACAAATCGAAAAAAATTGATTTTTTTTTTTAAAAAAACAAAGAAAAATCCAATTTGTATTGCATTTTAACCTTGACGTAATGCTAAATCTTCAATTTTGGTCCAAAGTTACAATTTTGCGTCTATATTTAACAGTTGGGGACTAAAGTGCACCAAATGTACTAATAACTGGGACCATTTCGGCAGACCAAACACTAACTGAGACCAAACTACAACGGACACATATTTACTCGGACCATTCTAGCAATTCTCTCTTGGTATCTAAGACTATTTTTGCATGCTTTTGTTAATTTTAAACTTAGACGCCTGTAGATACCATTAGACGTTCGTAAACACCAATATACATTGTTTGTCGAAATTTGGGTCTCAAAATAAGAGCGGTAATTTAGTAATTTCATGTTGGGAGGATGTTATTTAAAAAGGGAAATGAGTATATGATGATCGCACAATACTATCATGAGAAGCTACCCACTAAACAAATGCTGCTATCGTCTCCGCTCTTTATTACAAAACCACAAGCACAACCTCAAAGCAATCCAACAAGTCCACTCACACTTGACAATCATCTCTTCAGACATCCTCAATTATCCCACTACAACCTTAAAAAAACCAAACACTTTGACTCTGTGGAACTTCATTGTCCGAACCTACGCGATCGGTACATGCCCTCAACAAGCGTTCACCTTATTCAAACAACTCCAAACCAACAATCTTGGCAACCCCATTGCCTATTTTCGCTGTTTCGATGGGTTTACTTATTCGTTTCTAATCAAAGCTTGTGCTAATTTAACTGAGAAAGGAGTTGGGTTGGAGCTTCATTGCTTGATTTTGAAAGTTGGGTATGGAGCGGATGTGTATGTGCAAACTGCTTTAGTGAATATGTATGGGGAATGTAGGTGTGTGATGGAAGCGTATAACGTGTTTGAGGAAATGCCTGTGAAAAATTTGGTTACGTGGAATGCGTTGATTACTGGGTTCGTTAAGTGGGGTGAGGTTAGTTTTGCAAGGAAGTTGTTTGATTGTATGGTGGAGAAGAATGTGGTAACTTGGACAGGGATGATTGATGGGTATACGCGTGTTGGGAACTATGTGGAGGCGTTGGCATTGTTCCGGCGGATGGTTGATGAGGGTGTTAGGCCTAGTGAACTCACACTTCTTGCGGTTCTTCCGGCTATATGGAATTCTGGGGGTCTTGAATTTTGTGGTATTGTTCATGCTTATGCACAGAAAAGTGGGATTACTGCCTCGGATGTTCGTGTGATGAATTGCCTTATTGATGCTTATGGAAAGAGTGGAAGCATGGAGAGTGCATTGGGAGTTTTTGAGGAACTTGAAGAAGAGAAGAGGAACTTAGTTTCGTGGACATCCATTATATCGGGTTTCGCTATGCATGGTATGGGGAAAGAAGCATCTGATTGTTTCAGTAAGATGGAAAATGAGGGCCAGAAAGCAAATAGGGTGACATTTTTAAGTGTGTTAAATGCGTGTAGTCATGGTGGATTGGTAGATGAGGGGGTTGAATTTTTTAGCAAAATGGTCGAGTGTTATAAAATTGAAGCAGATATTAAGCATTATGGTGCTTTGATAGACTTGTTGGGGAGGGCTGGTAGACTAAGAGAAGCAGAGAAGATGGCGTTGGAAATTCCACCTGAGATAACTAATGTCATAGTTTGGAGGACACTTTTAGGGGCTTGTAGTTTCCATGGTAATGTTGAGATGGGAGAGCGAGTTACAAGAAAGATTATGGAGTTGGAAAGCAAATATGGTGGTGATTATGTTCTCATGTCAAATATCTTCGCTGGTGTTGGAAGACATGTCGATTCTGAAAATGTCAGAAGAAATTTGGATGAGCAAAATGCTTTTAAACTTCCAGGTCGTAGTGTTTGCTGACTTGAAGATAGCCTGGCTATAACATGAGCAGAGTTTCACTTCTTTCTGAACATAAAAGTGGGCAGTTCCGTGTGCTTCATCACCATATGCCGACAGGAACAGAGAAGAGACTATATCAATCAACAGGAATTGCATCATCAAAATTCACGATAATCATTGAGAACTTCGGAGAGGGCATATTTCTTTTGCTCCGCTCCATAATCTGGATTATAGATGTTTGTTGATTAATATATTGAGCAAACTGAAGCAGACTGAAGGTACAAGTATCCCATTTAGACCTTTCTTGAAATGTGCTCGATATTGTTGACCGATCTCTATAGATTGTCATTAGGACTTCGTTGGTGGCCTATGCTCTATTTTTGCTTTCTGCCTTGATTATGAGAACTTGTTCCATACACTATTTCCCTTGAAATCATTCCCTGATAGTATGATGAAATATCACTTGATTACGATACCTAATTCCCTTCGTTTTCCAATTTTCATCTTTTAGCAGAAAAGCACGATCTTATGGAGGTTTACATCAACTGAATTAAATTGAGTTGAAGGTGCAAATTACGAGAGGAGAGACTCGAGAGGATGTGTGATATCATCAAAATTGCAAAATCAGAATGAGTCAAATACTCATGTACAGTATCACATTATAGTATCATACCAATATAATCGTTTCTGTAATAAAAGAAACAACCCATTATAATGGCCAAGCAAACACAAGTAATAGTTCGATAACTACAACTAGTGGCGTATACCCCTATTTTCTGGTTGTGACCCTTCCACGTTTCCTACTCCATTTACATAATGCTATATCAGTAATGTAATATCATGGGTTATCATATAAAATGCATTGCATGAATGCATGATGTGTTTAAATGGGTTATAGAAGCGGGATGATGACCTTTGCGCTCTGTAACACACAGATATGTCTGTAATCGCTTCTTATCATTTGAAGAATTCAATATCTCGGCTACAGTGGTCTTTAATTGCTTCTTCCAATTTCTCTACTTTGTCAAAATCAACTTTGAAGTCGACCATGGCAACACCATCTTTCCCAGTCTCGTAGTCCTGCTTGATGTCTTCAACTTGAAATGACTGCAGCTGCAAGTCAGACATGCTAAGGTATAAGTTTTTTTCAACCATCTGATATTCACATTCTTTTAGCGGATAAAAACAACTGATATAAACTATTTTTCTAGGGAAAAATCTCGAATTTAAACATCTTATTCAGGGCAATTATAAATAAGTGAATGAACAACTCAACGGGTACTAGTGACAGATGCTTAAAATTCTTGAAACATGTGTTTAAAGTTAACATTCAAGAAAAAAGTGTTAAATAAAGACCGGCATATTTAACGATACCTGATGATACAGAACTCCCAGGAGATCAAACGGAACCTCCAGCCCCATACGAACCTACAGTAAGCAAGAATGGACCTTTAAAAAAACATGCACTCATGTGGAGAGAGTATTGCCGAAAGAACTTAATTACTTTTGATTTGACGAGACATGTTGGGGCGTTTCTCAAGCATTCTGCAGCAACTCCTCCATAAGCCCTAACTAGACCACCAGTGCCAAGTTTTATGCCACCAAAATACCTAACATTATGGGGAGCAACTAAATTAGGGGGCTCAAGAGTTCGATTGGAGGAACTTAAGAGACGCGACTGCGTGAAAAACTTGGGCAGGAAGAACATTAGTTGGTTCACGATTCACCATACTTCAACTAAAAAATTGTTGTTATCAGGTGTTTCTATTCAAGACAGGACTATGCTTCACATACTGACATACTATCTTGATGTAAAGAAACATAACATATTTTGCCCGCATTCAGTTGCAAGTAATTGACCTATGATACATTAGTGAAATGAAGAAACAATCGTGTGACCTTACAATTACACTTATTAATCTTTATGACGGATACCTGATTACAACTACCATAACTCTATCAATCCCTGATCCTTCTATTGCAGAAAGCATCGGCTTCCCAGCTGTACCAGAGGGTTCGCCATCATCATTGCTCCGGGATTGATCCCCAACCTGGATTCAAAAGCAATCACATCTTTCACCAACATCATAGACTTGGTCTCTCACATTTTTAAGGTGAGAAATCACAACACATGATATACTCGAGTAGTCCACAAAAATGCTCGACTAATACCACTTCGAAATTTTCACACAGTTGACACTGACGCAGACAATCACGATGATCTTAACACATTAAAAATGGATATCTCAATAAAACTACAAAGAAACTAAATCACCTATTTTACACAACCCTAAACTCATTCCAACAAACCATAATCACCATTTTCTTCATTCTTTTTTTTCTAATAATAAACCAAATTCCTATACCAATTTCTCTTCTTCAATGCTTTTCTTTTTCTTTTTCTTTTTCTTTTTCTCATTGAATATTCGAAGTTTGAAATGAAACACATTCATAGTGAATGAGGGGTGTCTTCATACCAACAATGTCATACAACATTCAAGGTGGAGACGAACATACGATGAAATCCACAACTAGATTATTCAAACCTCTGAACTTTGACAAAAATCTTAGACATACAATAAAATACCTTGAATGCCCAACAATTATGTGTGGCTTTAGGGTCTCTCACCTACACAATAAAAGAAACCCATCAACAAAAAACAAGAAAATTTTTAAGAACCAAGAAACAAATCAAATTGACCCAATTCAATCCCCCTAACAAATGAATCATAAAAAGGGCACTACAAAAAGGGATTAGGATGCTTTGTCAGGACTCGAACACCTTGGATAATCACTAGGCCGAGGCCACGAGTTAAATTGACCCAATTCAATCCCCCCAACAAATCAATCACAAAAATGGTTCTCCCCCCTCTCCCCCTCGTATTTACCTCAGCAAGGAATGCCTGAGCGGAACGTTCATCAGAGATGGGGCCAGCAATAGCAATAAATTTGCTTTTCTTGATTTCTTTATCAAATTTGACTATTTCTTTAAGGGTAGTAAAGGCTCCACCACTACTGTGGCTGCTGCTTGCAGCTGCTGTTACCATATTTCTCTTGTTTGAATAAACAACAAAAATGGTGGAGAGTGAAAATGGTGAATGTAGATGAGTGTAATTGAAGTGGTTTTGTAAATTGTGGAAGTTTATGTAAGAGAATGATTTGAGTCCTTGCATTAGATTTTGCTGACAAAGTTTGTTCGATTTTTCTTACGTTTGTTGAAGCTGTAATAAGATGAGGGCCAGAAAAATGTACGAGCTCAATAATCTTCTCTAAAGTAATGGTCTAATGGATATGGCAAACGGACTAAGGAATCAGACTAGCTGGAAACTGAACCACTCTCGAATTTCGGAATTTGGACTACTAGTACGTGGCCAACGAACCGAAGCGGACGGCCCCAGCCCACTAACAAACAAACCAGACAGGCCCCTGTACTGTCTTCGCGGGGCCCAGAGCCTTAAACGAACCGGGCCCGGGCCTGTCCGTTAAGGGAATACTGGGCCCCTGTTCGGTTCGAAGCCCTAGTACGGGGGCCTAACATGGCCACGTTAGATTACAACATAGGCACGTTGGATGGTTTTTTTGTCTCTGTTTGTTTGCCCTAACGTGCCCATGTTGGGTGGCCAACATGGGCACATTTTAATCAGAAACTTTATCATTAGTTAATTCAATAAATATGTTAATAACAACAATAAATAATTGATCATAATTTTTATTAAAAAACACAGTTTATACTCATATGGCAAGGAGTTTACATAGTTAATTAAATAGTTCAAGGTGCAATAGGTCTTCTCTCACAATGATCGAGACCATACACGCGGACAACATAAACTATACATCCATGTCGCTCGGTTTTTTCGTTATGAAACTCGAACGTCAATACATGTCCATAGACTAAATTGAATTAAGTAGAAAATTGACGCCATCCATCCGTAAAGAAAACACGACCTAGTTCTCCATTCTCTCCTCTTCCATTTTCGAACTTCACATCGAAAATTTGATCATCAATAAAAAACTTACACTCACCTTCTAGAAAAAGCCGACATCCTCTAACATAATTTGGAGGTAGTTCGATCCTTACACAAGATGGGTCGAGAATAACCTTGTAAAACCGCTTCAATGGTACTGGAGTTGGAACATGTTCTCGATCCATTTCCATTGAGTCTTGAGTTGTGATTTATGTTGAAGAATTCAAAGTTTTATAGTTGAAATGTAAGATATGTTATCGTATTTATAATAGAATTGAAGTTGTCATAGAGGACAAAAGTGCCCATGTTAGATACAACGTGGCCATGTTAGAATTGAAGTTGTCATAGAGGACAAACGTCCACACGTTAGTTTTGTCTGTGGATTATAATGACCATATCAACGTGTCCACGCTGGATCTAACATGGACACGTTAGTAAGGGGGCCTAAACGAACGCGAACCGTGCCCGGGCCGAAGATCCACCGAATTTGAGGTGGGCTCGAACCGTGCCCAGGCCTGGGGCTCAAACCCAAAGCCTCTATCTGCTTCACTACAAAAGGGGCCAGGGGCCGTCCGTGGGCCTGATGGGCCCGAACCGAACTCGAACCGGACTAATGGGCCAGGCCCCCGGACCGTCCAAGGGGGGCCCGTCCGTTGGCCACCTCTAACTACTAGATTCATTGATAATGAGTTCTCTAGGGTGATTAGCGATTAGGGAAACACCATACTCCATGACTTGTTTTTTTTTTGTAAATTAGAGATGAGGTGAGTAGGGTTGTAAAGAGACCGAATGTAACTATTTTTTAGTTCGTTTGCAAGAGTTCGAACCTTACGTTTGGCTCGGTTTGCAATGTGCGAACCGCACCGAACAATACGTTTGACTTGATTTGAAATGTGCGAATCGGACCGAATTATTTGCGAACAAGTTGGGTTTGGTTCTCAAAAAGTTCGATGCAATTGGGCATTTGAGCGGATGAGAATGTGTAGGTGATGAATAGATGTGAAGTGAAATGATTTTGATGATTTCGGTTAGTATTAATACTTCCAATTTTGGACTTTAACGTATAAATAAGGCAAAGTTATGTATTAATATGCGAGGCGAACTAAATCGAACCGTTTTGTCCGGCGAACCGAACCTTGGATTTTACCGTTTAATTTGATGTTTGTCGATGCGCACCGAATCACGAGCTGAATATTGCGAGCCGAATCGAACCTTTTACGTTCACTCACAACCCTAGAGGTGAGTTTCGAACTCAAAACCTTCTGATCACAAGAGCTTTTTTCATTAGGCTATTCAATTAACTCTACTCAATTACATGTTTAAATCTAGACTTTAGTTAATCGAATAGCCTAGTAAAAAAATGCTCTTGTCAGTAACTAAAAGGTCATGGGTTCGATACTCACCTCATTATTAATTTACGAAAAAAAAAATATAATAATAAAATCTAAACTTAAATTGTGTCACACCCCTAAACATTTTACTGTTGTAATGTGAATAGGGAATAGAATGATCAAAGTAAAATAGAAGTTTTGGAAAGGTTTCAAACTAAGAGCTTCCACAACTAATCTATATTTTTTTTTTGATAAGTGATTCATTATAAATTACATATTGTTGAGGCTAAAGTTGCCTTTACAAATCAAATCCGACATAATAGCATTGTTTGTGATGTTAAAATCACGAATAACAAAATTCTTAAGATTTTGGAGGCATCCTTCACTTGTTGATTTCCACAAAATGTTGCAACATTTTCTTGAGTCATCATCGAGCAAGAGCTTGATTTCATCCTCCTGGTGCAAAAAGTAGAAGTACCTAAACCAAATTTGAGAAATAAAGCTGTCCGAGATAATAAAAATATTATGGTTGCTAATGTTTCCAGCAATAATCAAGGATGTGAGAATTCCAGAGCAAATGTTCTTCAGATCCAACTTATTGTTAGCGTCTTCCATGAATAGATTTGATCCTACAATGGTCGAGTGCTTTCCATAAATGGAAGTGAGGATAGTCCATTTGGGATTAGGATCGGGAGTAATTCCGATGAGGATTTTGTTATCTCTTCTTCTGCATCGTCTTTGACAGTCGCAATGGAAGAGGATGTTGCTTCCCATGTTGAAAGAAGGGTTCATTCTTTTAGGTCCAGTCTTTTTCAATGCGGCAGTACTCCGTCGAAGGCGAGGACGAATCTTGGATTCAAAACCTTTGATCCACTCATTGCAAAGGGTGGAAGCCAGAATGGTAGTCTTTTGGATGTCCGGATTTGTCTCGTTAAAGAGACAGTCATTTCTGGCTAGCCAGATAACCCAAAGAATACTTCCGAATTTAATGAGATCCTTAATGTTAAAATGGTTCCATTTTTTCATTAACCATCGGGAAACAAAAAGTTCAATGGGGTCAGAAGACAAAATAAAGATATTAAAATAAGAAAAAATAGATTTAGAAAAAGAACATTCCGAAAAAAGATGTTGAATGCTATCAGGAGTGTGCTTGCAAAGTGAGCAGTTTAGAAAAAGACTTTTCTTGGTTTTGTTGCTGAGTATGTCCATAGTGGGGAGTCTATTTAGCATTAGTCTCCACAAGAAAGTTTGAATTTTCTCAGGGAATGGGGCTTTATAGAGTTTTTCCCAGACACCAGTAGGGATGAGATTGAGATTAGCAGGGTGTTGACTATCGTCACTGTGGGAGGATCTCAACTTGGTATAGATGCTTTTTGTGCTAAAAGTTCTATCTGGCCAGAATCTAGAATCTTCATTTTGGGAAGGGGTAATTGCAAGAATGTCTTTGACAATTGCGTCAGGGAACAGGGAACGAATGAGATGGTGATTCCAGTTGCCATCGCTAGTGATTAGGCTAGAGACCAAAGAGATATGGACATTTGCAGGAGGCTTGATATTAATTGAAGAAAGGGGAGGATGGAAGTTACTCCCTTTATTAATTGAGGGAATCCAAATGTCCTCCCAAATATTGATTGATGTACCGTTCCCAAGTTTCCATTGGGAGAAGTCTTTAATGCATGAAATTCCTGCGGCAATACTTTTCCACGTCCAAGAGGACGTAGGTTTAGGGACGTGAAGGTAGGGGTTGGTGTTAGGAAAGTATTTGGACTTGAGCAATTCGGTCATTGGGAGGTTGGGTTGGGTGATGACTCTCCAACTATTCCTAGCAAGGAGAGAGAGATTGAAGTGATGGAGGTGTTTAAATCCCAACCCCCCTTTGTATTTGTCAGAATGAAGAAATTCCCAGTTGATCCAATGTATCTTTTGTCCTTTGGAGCTCCCCCATAGGAAGTTAGCAAAAATTTTGTCAATTTGATGGAGGCAATTAAGCGGGAATTTATAGACACCCATTGGATAGACAAGGAAAGCTTGCAGTACCGACTTAATTAGAGTGACTTTCCCCGGGAAATTGAGGAATTTTCCATTCCATGAGGAGATTTTCCTTTTGATTTTGTCAATGATATCCAGGAAGATCTGTTTTCTGTTAGAAGTGATATCAAGTGGAATTCCCAGGTAACAACCAAAAGATTGAGATTCGTTTATTCCAAGGAGGGAAAGGCTGGAGAGTTTAACCGCAGGAGGAGTTTTGGGACTAAAGGTTATTATTGATTTCTGGAGATTAATAATTTGTCCCGAGTCGATACAAAATTGCGTGATGGCTGAAGAGAAGGCAGAAATGGAATTGGGTGAGAGGTGTAAGAAGAAGTAGCAATCGTCTGCAAAAAGCAGATGAGAGATTTTGGGCCCATTTTTTGCTATTGACACTCCTTTAAGCAGATTGCAATTTTCAAGATGGGTGAGGGATGAGGAGAGGGCTTCCGTGCAAATAGCAAAAAGGATGGGAGAAAGTGGGTCTCCTTGTCTAAGTCCGCAATTAGGAGAAAAAAGATCAGAGGGCTGACCATTAACGAGCAGAGAATATTTGACAGTCGTAATACATTGCTTAATTAGTTGAATCCAATGCTGGGGAAAGTTGAGTTTTTGAAGAAGGCAAAGGAGAAAATCCCAACTAACCCTGTCAAAAGCTTTACTCATATCAATTTTGATGGCAGCAACTCCATGCTTTTTCATTTGAGATGTTCTGATAGAGTGGGTGAGTTCTTGGGCCATAATGATGCTATCTTGGGAGTTTCTGCCATGTATAAACCCATTTTGATAGGGGGAGATAATGTCATTTAAGTGGGGTTTGAGTCTATTGACCAAGACTTTGGCTGCTATCTTGTAGATGACATTACAGAGGCTGATTGGTCGATAATCACCAATCTCAGATGGGCATTCAATTTTTGGGATGAGGGTGATGAAGGTATTGTTGATTTCTTTCAAGATGTACCCGTTATTGAGGAATTCAAGTGTGGCAAGGGTGACATCATTCCCTACCGTGTCCCAATTGTTTTGGTAGAACTCCGCAGGGAATCCATCAGGTCCTGGAGATTTGTAATGACCCATTTGAAATAGTGCAGTCTTCACCTCTTCAGGGGCGAAAGGAATATTCAGGTCATCAATTTGCCTGTCAGATAGGGTTTTGCCAAGGTGTTCTAAGGAGGGATAGGTACTGGGGATAGGATTAGGGTCAAAGTCAGGTTTGGTTTTGAAAAGACGTTCAAAGTATTCTTTGCAGTGTTGGCTAATGAGATCATTTTGGGTGATGATATTACCATGTTGGTCTTTAATTTCTAGAATGTTGTTGATTTTGGCTTTATATTTGACATGTGCATGAAAGAATTTGGTGTTGCGATCTCCTTTTGTGATGGCGGTGATTTTGGACCTCTGCTTCCAGTATTCTTCCTCTGCTGAGAGGAGCAAGTCCAACTGGGCTCTAATTTGTTCATCCTTATTATGATTTGAGTCATTGAGGGGATGGGCTTGAGTGCGAGCCAGTTGAGATTGGAGTTGGGTGATTTTGAGGAAAATGTTTCCAATTCTGCTAGAGTTCCAAAGTTTAATGGTTTTCTTTGTACTTTTAAGCTTATTGATCAGAGTGAAGGCGCAGGAGGATGGGAGCCCAGCAAGATTTCTATGATCATTCGAGTTTGGCCAAGAGGTTTTCACAAGGGGAGAAAAATCTGGAAGAAGGGTAAGGAAAGAGTCAAGTTTGAAGGGTCTTGATTTGTTGACGGTAAGTGATTTAGTAGAAATAACAAGAGGTCCGTGGTCAGATCTTTGGATTGGGAGAGTCTTACACGTTGCAGAGGGAAATGCATTTGAGAATTCAAAGTTGGCCATGGCCCGGTCCAGCTTCTCATAGATTTTAAGCCCATTACGAACACCAGACCAGGTGAATCTACAGCCAAGGCCAGGGAGGTCCTCAATACCATAGCCAGAGAGAAGATTAAGGAGGCAGGAGGAGCCCGGGATAGTAGTTTTAGGCTGGGGTGTCTTGTCAGAGTTGAAGAGAATTTGATTAAAATCTCCACATAAGAGGACGGGGAGATGTTGATAAGGCTTGATGGCATCATCAATCATGGCCCAAGTGTCAGCTCTAAAAGCAAGATGGGGGGAACCATAGATGCAGGCGAGATACCAGGGGGTGGAGAGCTCAGTATGGATTTCAAAAAGAAGGATGTTTTTGTTTAAAAGAATAGGGGAGTGTTTGATGTTAGAAGAGAAACCAACCCACAATCCCCCACTATGTCCAACAGCATCAACACCATAAAAATAGGGAAAATGTAATTTAGAAAGCCTAGAGTTAGCAGTATTAACAGGACAAATAGTTTCAGATAAAAAACAGATATCAGGCTTATGACACTTCATGAGAGAAGCGAGTAAATGAACTGTCGAAGACTGACCAAGTCCACGACAATTCCAAGCTAAGATTTTCATAATGTCATTTGGGGTTGTTGAGGTACAACCACCAAAGACCTTTTAAAAAGTTTGAAAATAATGGACCAGTTATGACTAACATATGAGGAAACACAATTAAACATAGAAGTAGACATAAGATTGGAAAGCGTACCCGGGACATTTAAGTCATAAGAATCTCCAAGGGATTCCTCATCACTGCATCCTTCTTTGATATAGTCTTCAACCGAGCCCTCCATGTTATCCGAGGGATCAGCTTCCCCTTCTGGATCTCTCGGTTCCGCTTGAGTGTCTTGGTTGCTTCCATCCAGGCTGATTGTAGTCATGTCCTCCTCTAAAACCATCGTTATATCGTAGAACTGATCCAAAAATCCTTCTTCTCCATCCTCCAGTACAGAGAAATGATCAATATGGTGGGAGTCATGATCTGAATTGATATCAGCTTGTCGGGACTGAAACAACCCAATCTCGATTCCATCCTTTAGCTTATTTGCACTCCCATGTTGGTTTTCATGTTGGAAGATTGATTGGTCGGACTCCATGGTTTCAACGGATGGGTAATCAGAGTGTGTGAAGAGTTGATTTGCGTCCCCAATATCAAGTGTACTACATTTGTTTTTTTCCTGGGCTAAAGGTTGATTTCCTTTTCCTCTATTAACAATAGGGGCGTAGATTCTTCGACGTTTATGCAGCTTGTGTTCTTCATTCTCTGTTGTGATACGTTTTCTTTTTTTTATTTTTTTACTTGTGATAGACCACCAATCACCTTCTTCTTTAGAACATCTATCAAATTTATCGCCCATATCACTATTGTTTGAATTAACCATTTCAACGACTTTGCTCGACTCAACATCAACAGTAAGCTTGTGTTCTCTAACATTGGGAGCAATTGAGTCAATCTCATCTGATTTGTCATCGTCTATAGTTGACCCAAGGTTGTAACCAACACTATTAAGCACTATTAATTTCACGAAAGGACCACAATAACCAACCAATTCATGCAACATCTGTATTCCAGACCAAATTTGTGTCCTACAAGTAGGGACTAAAAGAAAAATCGTATGAGACAATTGATGGTGATGGACTAACTTGCGTTTGGTATTCTGATAAAAACGGAAGAAACAATTCCTCAAAGGGAAAGTAGAACACAGGGATACTGATTTAGAAGGCACTACTTGATGCGAAGCTTTAATCTTAGACTCTTTAAAACTGTGAGGACAACTAGGGGAGTATAGCCGATGTTCAAGGGGAGGCGTGGGGAGTATACCGGCCTGAGAACTATGAGGAGGAAGACGACGATTTCGGCGATAATAAGAGCTCTTGAGATGGCTTGAATTTAAAGGTGGTGAAGGGGGGAGAGGCAATAGTCCTTTGTAAATGTAAAGAGAATGTGACTTATCTGATTGGAAGCGGCGAAGATTATGAAGTCTTCTGGTTCGAGATGAGGCACTGGAGAGAGCAGAGGCGGCATGATGTCTCACTGGTGGATGTAAAGGAGCCCTTTTTGAAGAATTAGAGCAAAGCTTTGGAGTGAAACTTCTGTACTGTTCTGCAAAAGTTGCAGATTTGTAGTGGTTTTGAAGACTTAGGCCACTAACAATCGATTTTGACTTGTTGCGTTGACTTAGGGATTGAAAAAATTGGGGATCTTTTTTATTCACTCTAGCTTCGGTAAAGCAGGGATGAGAGGTGATGGCGGGGGTATGAAGATGGCAAACGGGGCAAGAAACATTATGATATCCACTTCCTCGACTATCTCCGACTACGGCGAAGGAGTTTTTGGTTCGCCATGGGAGATCCTCCACAAGGGTCTTGGAGTAAGCATATCTCGATCGCTTTTGAGGAGATGGATTTATGTAACTCAAATATCTGGTGTCCGTCTCAGTATTATTAACTGAAGCACTGATCGACGGCGGGAGGGGAGCATATTGACATTTTTGATGCTTGGTTTTGTATCGAGAGTTTCTGTATAATTTTTCTTGAGTCAAGTTTTTTGATTGATAAAAGATAGGTTTTGATTTAGAGTAAGGATGTATTGGTGAAAAATCTTGATCGGATGAATAAGTGCTTCGATTTTCCGGCGAGAAAATTTGATCGGAAAAGCACTTGCAGTGTTGCGTATTTCTAACGCAGAGTTCTCTGGAAGAGAGAGCTTTTTTACCCATTTTTCCTAATTTGGATTTTTGTAGGCTATTCATATGGAAAAACCATATGAATACCTTGCACACCACAACCTATAGGTCCCTCAGCTATTAAATTTTGAATAAATGGCTTCTGATATCACTCACAATTAGAAAATTAGTTATTTAGATCACTCATGTTTCAAAAATGCCAGTTAGATCACTAATGTTTGAAAAGTCACTCATCCGGGTCACTCCATCAGATTTTTGAAGGGTATATCTGTTCAAACACATTTTTTTCTCTCATAAGCACCCAATTTAACTCTTATTAACACATTGACTCCAATCCTGATATTACAATTTTTTTAGATTTCCTTTTTGATATTTTTTTCGATTTCTTTTTCGATTTTTTCTTGATTTATTTTTTTCATTTTTTCTAAAGTTTTTCTCAACTTCCTTTTTGATTTCTTACAGAAAAAAGAAATCAAAAAAGAAAACAAAAAATAAATCAAGAAAATAAATCAAAAAAACCAAAAACAATTGAGGAAAAATTGAAAAAGAAATAAAATAAGAAGAAAAAATCAAAAAAGAAATCAAAAAGGAAATCGAGAAAAAATCGAAAAAGAAATTAAAAAAATCGAAAAAATTGAAAAAGAAATTAGAAAAAATCAAAAAAATAAATTAAAACAATCGAAAAAGAAATTTAAAAGAAATCGAGAAAAAATATCCAAAAAAAAATTGGAAAAATTGTAATCTCAGGATTGGGGTCAATGTGATAATAAGAGTTAAATTGGGTGCTATACAATTTCAATATACATTTTATGCTTACTTTTTTCATTGAAATTATCAACTAAGCAATAATATAATACTCCCTCCGTCCCTAAATGATTGTCACATTTGACTTTTGGTGGTCAATAAAGCACGATTTAAAATATAAATATCTCTTATTCTAAATGCAAAAAAATTATAATAAGTTGATATTTCAAAAATATATATTGAGACGAATCTAACGAGGTCCCACAAGACTATATTATTTCTTTCCGTTTAGTGAGAATTCGTGATCAAATTTTGTTGTAATTGACCACAAAAGTCAAAATGTGACAATCTTTTAGGGACGGAGGGAGTAATAATTAATTGACAATTTATATTTTCAATGTACTTTTTAATTATTTTTATTTTTTCTCAATTTACGTATAATTATTCAAAACATCATATTAAGAAAACGGAGGAAGTATTCATTGCAATTGTATTATCGAAATTGAAGTTCCGACTTTATCCCTGGCTCTACCATACAACAAGTAGCTGAATAATAAGTCAGCTGTCGGCAAGTAGATTCAATTTTCTGGCCCCAAAAGCCAAGTAAAGCAAGAGGGTCATCATTTAATTAACATGTCAACTTCCTTAATTATGTGATTTGGCTTCAGTGGATGGCTTTATGGCCTAATCGTACTATTATTAAGATGTAATTGACTGAGTAATAATACTGTATGATTACACTTCCATCAATAATTACTTCTCTTTCTTTCTCGTTAAAATTTATCCATCTCATAGAACAGTCAACTTAAAGTAAAAAATTGTTGGCCTGAGAGAAGGGGGCCTTGCTCGAAAAACAAGGTAGGCCTTGTTCTATGATCAATCTAGACACATAAAAAATGATCGGCGTCGAAAGAGAATAGAGATTTCGTCAGTAACTTAGTGACGGCTTTCAAGGACTTGACTTGAGAGAAGGAAAAGAAACCCGAACAACCGCCGAACCGCATAGGTGGTAATAATAAATCGACTTTCATCTATTTCTTGTGTCAGCATGAAAATTTCATTTCAGGGTCCATTAACTATGATATTTCGTGTTTTGTCGAGCCCTGTTTTGGTCTCCGGTTAACTTAATAATAGGCTAGTGATATCTGATTTAAACTCTAAAATGAGAGATTCTGCATTTAATTTCTTGTTGGAGACAGTTTATCTTTTCATTCTAATTATCTATTAATTAATCATTTTTATATTTATTATTTGTATTATTACTGTTTTCATAATTTATTGTCAATTCAGCCAAAATGAAGTTCTCTTTTTTAACATTTGCGTACAACTACAGCTAAGTCTTTGCTAATACTTTTTTATGGCTTATATTCACACACGCCTTGAGTTGTAATATGAATATATTAATGAGTCATATAAGTTATTGTGCATCAAATTCTAATATATGGAATCTAGTTAGGACTTTTCCCCCCTCTTAAAGACTTAAACTAGTGTGGCATCAACTTGTTATGGTATCAATATCAAAACAGCCCTTCATTCTCCACCATCTAATAGACTAAAGTCTTGTTCAAAGACTAGTTGCATGCCTTTGAATTTATTCTTATTGAACTTGTTTAGGGTATCAATAACGGGCCGACTATTTTATTTGTTTCGAGATAAATTGGATTGACGAAAGTTTATTATACATCTCCTAATGGAATATATCTTATCGAAATAACACTTTACACTTTAGTTATTTATCATCAGTTGAGCTATGTCGCGGATACGTCTATTATACATTCAAGGCTTCTATAACAATTGTATATATTTTGTCACATTGAAGTCATGAAATTACTATTTTACCCCTATAGAAGTCATGTTCTTGATATGTGTTTATTTGACAAATAGTTGACTTCATGAAATAAGAGTAAAAATAATCAACTTAAATAAAAATATTCATGATTGAATAAATGTATAGTAAATACAAATAAATAATCTCTCCGTTTTAAAAAAGTTGGCGTTTTGGCCTATTTTTTTGTCCCAAATAATTAACGTTTTAACATTGAAAATTGTATTTTTACATTCTCAATAAACTTTTTGACTACATTTTTCTAATTAAAATTAACAACCAACCAATGATGTAGTTCCAAATAATTGTATTTCTATATTTTTAATGTACTTTTTTACTACTTCTAATTTTTTTAATCTATGTGTAAATTACTAAAACGTCAACTATTTCGAAGTACAACAAGTGTAACTGATGATTGGAATCATCAAAGTATAGCATATAAAGGAGTGCACGACTTGGCACAACCTATTTGTGAACGAACGGGTAACTTTCCGACACAAAATGAGGGAGGGTTCCGTTGTATCAAATTCAATAATCGTTTTCAAACTTTGCATTTCAACGTCTCTCAGCATCCAATTAAAAAAATACCAAGTCAAATGTAGACGTATAAATGAAATTGAATGTTTCTCCATTTCATCAAACTGATCGAATGACTATCTCATATTATCGTTTATTTGAACTACAAGAAGTTCTTAATTTAGAAATACTTGACTAATGCCTCGAACATAACTTAATTGATAAAAATTAGAGTGCAATATGTCAAGCAGCCTCATCTCTTCATGCAACCCAAATTTTTTTTACTGGAAGCAAGCCTTGTGTTCGCTGTGATTAACTGCTCTAATGTTCTGATCAGACGAGATACATTCCCGATAACCTCTGACATCATATACGGGACAAAAAATTATTAGAACTCATAGTTTAAAGGTCACAAACTAGGAATACTTGACTAATTATTTGAAATTATATTGTTATTACATACCAATATTAATTTCTCTATTTCATAATTTATTATAGGTCCAAGTACAAAACGAAATTTGAGCTAAACTAAGGGGTATTTGTTGTATGAGGTTTGTCATTAAATTTTTTGTCCTTGTTCGGTTGTTGCCTGCCCTGGTTATGTCCTCCCCAACTTTAAAGGAGAAATTTTGAAAAATATTCCTCTCCCCTCTTTTCTTTTTAATTTTTGCCCCCTTTCTTTAACATTTTTATGCAAGAAGACATATAGCTAGCCTTCATACTGTTATTGACCAAATGTTACAACAACAAATAGTCATACTCATACAAAAACTTCGTTCAACATACCACATTATCAATTACTAACGTTGAACTCAAATCAATATAGAAAGAAAAAAAGAGAGGGAGAACCACAAAAGGGAAGATGCTTTGGTTTAACCTTGTGAATCCATATCATTATTATTAGATCAAGGTGCTTCCGGGCACAGGTCAAGTGATAAAGATTTTGGGTGAGTAACATCATGTCTTGCCTCTTTTACAGTGCATGTGTGACTTCGAGTCTTCTATGAGCTAGGCACAATCTGTTGTGGAAGTGCATGGTTAACAGACAACCTTAAGTATCCTGACCATCTGACACACATCTCACAATTTACCTTCTCGCGACTCTCAGGGAAGGACGACGGAACCGTTAAGATTGAGAATCTTATTTTTATTATTAGATCAAGGCAACAAGTGGACAAAATTGAGGAGAAATGGTAAGGAAATACAATGGGGAATAAATAGACACCTGAACATCCAAATTGGGCACAAGCAGGACCATGACATGGAGGCATCAAACAAACTCATTCGTCCATACATTTAAATTATTAGTCCCATAATAATGCATCGATTCATTTGTTGTCAATGAGAACCTACAATAACGTATGTAACTTGTCATTTTCTTCGAAGCTTAGGACCCAAATTTGAAGTAAATTCATCTCTTACAAAATAAACAAAAGAATGTTCGCCTGATCGAGAATATTCGTTCTATTCATTTAGGTGAGATTTTTAACAAGCATATCTTAAAGAATATGTGAATAAGAAGATATTTTAAATTACTATGAGAACCGTATTCACTCGGCGGTAAAAAAAGGGATGAGAGTTGTGTTGGTTTGAAAAGATGTCATTGATGACTCTTCTTTTTTGTAATTATTGGTTCGGTTTTGTGACATTAACATGAGATTTTTTAAATTTCGGATTTTCTTTTTCCGGAACGATTTCAGAATTTAAATTAAAGTATAAAATGGGCGAGTTTTCAATTTCATATGTGTTGATTAATGATTAACTTTCTTATTCTTTAAAATAGGGATATAATAATACTTGCACACCAAAAAAAAATATTTTGATATGTGCTCCATCCAATCCATACTAATTTATGTTTGATTTTTATAAAAAATTTAAATTTGACAATTGACTACTAATTATTATTTATTCTGAAAATATATTTATACAGTTGAATTGGATTCATTTTTAAAGTATTTTCATATTATTATTTATCTAAATTTTTCTAATAATATAACTAAAGATTGATTCATCTTTTAAAGTATTTTGACATTCGATCAGATTATTTTACCATAAATACAATAAAACAACCATTTTAAATACCGGTAGTGTCAGAAACGAGTTGAGTCGAGTCGGGTACTAGAGTACCCCACTCTACTCCTTAAGATAACGAGCTGGGTAGTAACGAGTAGCGTAATTTAGCGAGCGTAACTTTAGTATCCTACTCTCGACTCCATATGATACAACTCGGATAGTAACAAGTCGGGTAGTGTAACTATCCGGCTCTACTCCTTTATTACCCAACTTCTTAAGGTAAATTATAAAAAAAATATTGTTTTTAACAAAAAAGAAATACATTGGTTAATTTGGAACATTAATAAATTATATAAATTAAACCTTAATTATTATTTGAAATATTGATAATAAAGTTTAAAAAAATTAACTATAGATAATATTTAACACATATATTAAATGAATTAATTCATTTGGTAGTTTGTTAAGGGATCGGGTAACTATCGAGTAAGTCGGATATTTCAAATGAGCACAACCTACTTATTCTTAACTATCGAGCGATATATCAAGTCAAGTACTCGAGTCGGGTGTTCGAGCTGGCAACGAATTACCCGACTCGTTACCCGCCTAAATACTCGTACTCCAAAGCTGTTGTTGAGCTGAACTTTAAAGTGAAGCATGTTATATTATTTTATTTACAACTTACTCCCCAACTATTTAAAAATAATTAATTTACTAAAAGTGATATTCTCTTTTTTATGACCTAACCAGGTGCATTCAACACTAGACCACGTGAAAACAAATTACACTAGCTCATTTCATTTCAAAATCCCAATTTAATATTGAGTTAATCCAATAACATAAAGAAAAATGCTTTTGCTAACGATCATAATGTCATGGATTCGAAACTACCTCATAGCTAATTTACAGAAGGATTCCACACTAAACCACATGAAAACAAATTATACTAGTTAATTTCATTATTGAGTTAATCGAATAGTCTAGAGAAAAATACTTTTGCTAACGACTAAAATGTCATGAGTTCGAAACTATCGCATCGCTAGTTTACGAAAGAAAATCCCCCCCAATTAGTGGCCAATTGGCAGGTCAACAAAAACCTAGGTCCCATAAACGCGTAACATTTAATCTCAAGAAAATTCTCATGAGCTGGCCGTGTGACCTAAAGGCTAAAGGACCTAACAATTTCCATTTTCCACCTACTTTCCTTTACATTTTCTAAAGCACTATAAATTGCTCGTTTTTCTCCTTCTTTATTTCATCATATTTCATTACAATTTTCTTTCTAGCATATGTCTCAGAGAGCTAACGTTCCACACTTCTCTTCAATCGCCTTCGGCCTCCATTCTCATCTCCTGGTTTCCAGTGAGATGAACTCTACCTCCAACTGGTCTTTATAATCATTCGTCTTAGATAGTCGTCAAAATAATTCTTTCATTTATTTTAATCTCTGACCATCACTACAAGAAAAACGACTTTTTGTTACGCCATAGATTGACATATAGTAACAAACGCCTAAAAAGCGTAACAAAAATCTTTTCGTAGGTTACATATTTATTCGATACGAGAACATGGGTGTTAAGGGATTTGTTGAAGGCGGAATTGCTTCGATAGTTGCGGGTTGTAGTACCCACCCTCTTGATCTCATCAAGGTACGGATGCAGCTTCAGGGAGAGGCTTCGGCTGCCCCGGCCCCGGCTGTGCTCCGCCCTGCAATGGTGTTTCACCCTGGCCATGCGCACGTGGCACACAACATCCACATTCCGACAACTCTTCCACCACCACCACCTCGTGTTGGACCGGTTAACGTTGGTGTTAAGATAATCCAACAAGAGGGTGTTGCTGCCCTGTTTTCCGGTGTCTCTGCTACCGTCCTCCGTCAGACTCTGTACTCCACCACCAGGATGGGTCTTTATGATATTTTGAAGACGAAATGGACTGATCCAAGAACCAACAATTTCCCCCTTATGCACAAGATTGCAGCTGGGCTCATTGCTGGAGGAATTGGCGCCGCGGTTGGAAACCCAGCTGACGTGGCAATGGTCCGAATGCAGGCCGATGGGCGACTCCCATTGGCTCAACGACGCAACTACAAGAGCGTCATTGATGCAATCACTCAGATGTCCAAATCTGAAGGGATTGCTAGCTTGTGGCGCGGTTCATCACTTACTGTGAACCGCGCCATGCTGGTGACTGCATCCCAGCTGGCGTCATACGATCAGATCAAAGAGACCATATTGGAGAAGGGTATAATGAAGGACGGGCTCGGGACCCACGTGACGGCTAGTTTTGCCGCAGGGTTTGTGGCTGCGGTGGTGTCCAACCCAGTCGATGTGATCAAGACACGTGTCATGAACATGAAGGTGGAGCCAGGAATGGCTCCACCGTATAACGGGGCACTTGATTGTGCCCTGAAAAGTATTCGAGCAGAAGGTCCAATGGCTCTTTACAAGGGGTTCATTCCTACAATTTCAAGGCAGGGTCCTTTTACCGTTGTGCTATTTGTCACATTGGAACAGGTCCGGAAATTGTTCAAAGAATTTTGAAGATGATGACGAAGAAATAATTATTATATTAATCTTAAACTAAATGGAATCGAGTTGATTGCTTGTATTAAACAATGGTAGTATTAATGTTTAAGACGTGTTTTATTCCAGTTATGTCCCCTTGTGACAATTTCGTTCTGTTTTGCAAGAAAGTGGGAGTTCCCAGAAAAGTCATGTAAGAATCTTTTTATTATATCAAAACAAATTAATTTTACATAATTTATGTTTTGTATGGCTTTGTATCAGGACTTCTCACGTTTTATGCTTTGTTTTAATGGAGAATTTTGATGAAGGTATAAATCTTTAACTTCTAGCATAACTTCTAGCAGAGAACCTTTTGTTAATAGTTGGAGGACCACATAAAAGATTAGCCAACAGTATAGGACCAAAAAAACTTATAATAATTTCTTCTGTCTTATAATCAGATATTTTAGAAACGTAAAGAGTATTATTCATATCGGAGTTCACCGAATAGCCTAGTGGCATATGTTCTTGCTAGTGACCAGAAGGTCCTGGGTTCGAAACTCATTCATTACTAATTTACAAAAAAAAAGAAAAAAAGTATTATTCATGTCTTTCCATGTTACTTGTAATAGATGTCTATATATAGGCCTACAAATTGCTATGTCCATAATAAGAATCACTAAACAAATATACTATTAATGTATAGTACTACTGTTTAACTCATCTTAACCAAACTTTAATAATATAAGATTTTCGCAAAATCATCTTCAAAGAAATAGAGGTAAAAATATTAACAAAATATACATAAAACTAATAAATAATTATATTTTACTTTTATCCTAAAATTAAATTATCAAATTACATATTATAACACCTAATGACAAAAAAGACAAAAAAGTATGAAAACCTTAAAACCCTAAACGAAAAAAGTTTGAAGTATAATCTCTAATTTCCCCCTTCCCACATTATATAGGATAGATTTCTATTATAACTTTTTGCTAAAAAAATTAGTCTTTAACATAAAAAATTATACTTCTATATTTTCATTATATTTTTTTCTATATATTTTCTTATAATATTATCAATCAATCAGTTATATAATTTAAATTAATTGTTCATTCATATTTGTAAAGCTCCCCTTTAATTTACATGTAAGAACTAATAATTAAACAAAAAATGAACAGAGGTTATATAAAATTTGAAAACAACACATAGACCAACTAATGAACTAACTATAGCACATAAAACCAAAATAATAGCTCATGGGGCATAACTGGAAAGTTTACGGGCTTTACTATAAGATAGTGTTTCTCCAAAAGTGTGTGGGTTCGGTCCACGGCAGGTGCATGAGTAGCTCTGTATTTATTCAAGGGAAGAACTGCTTGTGGATGATTACCCAGAATCTGGACACTCTTGAGGTGGGGTACAAAACCGCTAGAGGCACATTCTAAATTATCTCCTCTTTTAAGCGATGGGCTAGCCAAACGGACACCTAAGTTGAGCGCAACATCTTTTTAATCAAAAAAACAAAAATCAAAAAACATAATGTCAAAACTTCAATAACCAGCAATGTGCCATTTGAGTTGCTCCATATTTCTTGGCTAGAAATGGTAGGTGGAGGTTGCTATAATTGAGGAACAATGCATTCGTCTTTTTTTGATTCTTTTCAGACAGCCACACAATTGTCTTCATTATTCCCATTATTAGAATTTTCCCCTTGCCTCGTGCGTTTGTATCTGGCGAAGGTTTTATTACATCAAAAAACCAAAACACATTGCACTAGGTAGTGCCTACCTAAATTAGTTCGATCACCAACCAAACACAAATTACACGTCCTGCCCTTAAGTCGAACTAGTCATCGAGTTAATCGAATAACATAGTGGAAAAGACTCTTGTCAGTGACCAGAAGGTCATGAGTTCGATACTCACCTCATAGCTAATTTACAAAAAAGAAAAAGTCGAACTAGCCATCAATGCACAGTTAATGTCTGTGCAATTTGATACTTACGTTGTTACTTCATTCAAATTGTTTTATCACTTTCTATTTTATGTCAAATTTTGAAAATTTTAATCATGAATTCCCATTAACCAATACGAAATAATATAGTCATATGAGATCTGTCATAAAAAATCTTGTTAGATTCATTTCAATGTATATTTTTAAAATATCAATTTTTTTTATAATTTTTACATTTATAAATTAAGAATAATTATATTTTAAATTGTGTCTCGGTAAACGTAAAAGGTCAAATGTGACTACTAAATTAGGATGGAGCAAGTATTTTATTTATCGGTACTCACGTACATAAAAACGAAAGTATCAAAAAGGCTAGGCGACACTAGGGGTGCGATTGGTCTCGGTTTTTATTCGGTTTTTAACCGATCCGATCCGAACCGGCGGTTTTTTTTCGGTTAAAAAACCGGTCGGTTCGGTTTCGGTTTTTTTCTAACTATAAATTTGTCGGATCGGGTCGGTTTCGATATTTTCGTTCAGTGAATCAGATTAAAACCGATCAGGTCCGATATATTAAACTGTCTTTTTCATAATTAATAACAATTGATGTATAACTATTAATTTCAGACTACTAATTTAATACTAACGGTTAGTACTTTAATAGTTTAATTAGTTGTCTACTTGTCTACCGTGCTTTTTTGAAGATTGAAACAAGAATAAATCAACAAGTCTTTTCATATGCTCTACTTTAAAAATTAAAAATGGTTCTTTCATATTCCACATTATTTTACTATTTTATAGTTCAGCCTTCATAGTTCATACTATGTTCATACTTCCAGAACTACAAAAACTTAAAGTCAAAAGTTTATTCTTAAAATATACTACTTCAAGTCCAACATATGTCTTGCTAATTCTCGTGCAACTATTTGCATTTTCTATTCTTACTATTTCCTGTCCAACATGTTTCTTGCTATTTCCATGATTAAGAACATTGTCATTATGTATGTTATAGGTGATTATTATACTATTATGGCGGAACACGGAGGTGGATCAGTCCCTGCACTACCCGAAGGTCACACTATGGCAGATTATTGACAACAAGATGAAAATCATGAGTTGGGAGATGAAGCCAACTTAAAAGATGCAAGCGGTGTCGTAAGTCCTCCTACTGATACACCTACTGATAAAATTTTGACAGTAACGATTGATAATGCATCTTCAAATAATACGACTTTAGAGTATTTGAAATTTATTGATTGGAGGGAGGAAGTTATGAATAATAAGTACTTGCATGCTAGGTGTGTTGCTCATATTACTAATCTTGTTGTTAAGGAAGGTTTAAAAGAGCAATTTCATTCCATTTTAAAGATTAGATGTGCTATGAAATTTGTAAGGTTATGTCCACAAAGGCTTAAAGTGTTTAGACAATGTTGTATGTTGGAGAAAATTGAATGTTGATTACACCCCAATATCAATACTTCTACATGGTATCAGAGCTAGGTATCAAGTTTCTCCACCCCAATCTTGATTGCACATTCTCCCAAATTTCAAAAATTAAGTCAGCTTGAAATTCAAACATGTACTAATAATCTTATGGATATAGTAACTTATACAATTTCCACTAACAGTATCGCCTAACGATAATTAATTTTCGTAATTACATCAAATTTGAGAGCTTAAGATGCATAACGCCATTTGAACTCTTCAAAGAGAAATCATCAGTTTAATTTATCAAGAACATAATGCTTTCTCAACTAGTTCCTGCAACTCTCCACTTTTATATGCCTCTGCAACAAAGTTAAACCAATTTCAGTCACGTATAGATGGGATAATGGTACAACGCAACGAAAGAAATGGTCTTATACTGTTTCCTGTACTTGTTTTTAAAAGTTACTAGTGGAAACCTTTAGCTATATAAGCTTTAAGCAAGAGATTATATCAACAGTTTGACAACCTTACATATAGCCTCAGGTGTCTATTGATTACAAACTGACCTATATGCACTCAACATAATCAGCTTTTAGCATATGCCATCGGATGCAACAAGAAACATTCCACAAGAAAGGAACTTAGATCGAAGAAGCATGGAGTACAAGTATAGAACAATATGATCTGAACTGAGAGAGGAATGTCGATTGCATAGATAAACCTTTATAGGTACGTAGATGTAACCAGCTAGCATACATCATAGAAAGTAATATTTGTGGTAAGGTAGGTAGTAGCTACAATTTAACTATTTAAATGAAGTCATCTCAGATGCAAAACGGGAAACAGGCTCCACAGAAAGAGTAATAAGGCCTCACGGTGAACAGCTCCGGAGCTAGAGAAGTACTTGCTACTTCAGGGCTCCAATCAGAGCATGGAATGCAGCTTAAAATTAAAACAGTTAATATTTGCAATGCTCAAGAAGAACTTCATAACGCACACAATGCAAATAAATCCAAATCGAGTCACGATGTGGAAATGACGTCCATGGTGCTCCCTGAGTTCAATCAATTGACGCACTAAATATACTGTTGGACTTTAGCCAATACCCTCTATGGTCTCTGCAAGGCTACATTACTTTGGACCTATCCAATAAACTTAACTTATTTGGACTGGCGTCCCAAATATACTACTAATTATGCAACAATAATGATATAGAAATCCTTTTCGTGTTTGCTATCAGGAACATCAAAAGGGATACATTACTTTTACAATATAAAGAGAAGCATACACTTACCTACAACAATGTCGCATCCGCCAAAGAACTCCCCATCAATGTACAGCTGAGGAAAGGTTGGCCAGCTGGAATACTCCTTCAATCCTTGCCGCAGCATCTCATTTTCAAGAATATTTATCGTCTCAAAAGGTACATTCAGGGACGTTAATACCTGGACAACAGTGTTTGAGAATCCACATTGCGGGAAGTCCTTCGTTCCCTTCATGAAGAGAATCACTTTCTGGGATGTAACCACTTTATCAAGAGTAGTCTTTAGCTCAGGAGAGAGAGCTGCACAAATATGCAATCATCCAACACTCAACTTCTACGCAGAGAATTTGTTTACAAAAGCATTTTTAAATTTAATCATCTATCAAGAAAAGTAGATTAGGAGATAAATAACCTCAGTTTCAAAAGTTATTTTACAAGTCATTTAACCGAAAACTAATATTCAGGACTTCAGATAAACTAAGTAATTACTTTAGGGATAACTCAACTTTATTAGTCAAGTAATACTACCAATAAACCTTACAATTCATCAAGATTGCTGCTTTCATCGTAATTTAAAGTAATTCGATTCAACTCTTCAACACCCCATGACATCATACCATGAATAAATTACAACTTTTTATGCATATAAAACTATAGAGACCAAATTGAGCCATGTACCAAGTATGATAGTACTCCATATGTCCCGACAAAATATCCTTCAGTTTGATTTTTCGATGATCAAAATCGACAAATTTTGTAACTCCAATTGACACACATCACTTCGATCCCAATCAAATTTACATATTAATAACAAAGCATACACCTTTCACCAAATAGAATACAAACACTATATAGAATACTTAAGTCAGCCATAAAAAATCCCAAACTGGACAATCTTTTTAGCTATGGAGGATACTCTCAAGTTTGGATCCCTCCAATTCTCTCAAGCTTTTCTCACAAGCATTCAAATTCTAGTCACAACCATTCATTTGAAATGTGATGTTTTCGTCATATAACAAATCATCAAGATTGCTGCTTTCATCGTAATTTAAAGTAATTCGATTCAACTCTTCAACACCCCAAGACATCATACCAAGAATAAATTACAACAAAATATCCTTCAGTTTGATTTTCGATGATCAAAATCGACAAATTTTGTAACTCCAATTGGCACACATCACTTCGATTCCAATCAAATTTACATATTAACAAATAAAGCATACACCTTTCACCAAATAGAATATAAACCCTGTATAGAATACTTAAGCCAGCCATCAAAAATCCAAAACTGGACAATCTTTTTCGCTATGGAGGATACTCTCAAGTTTGGATCCCTCAAACTCTCTCAAGCTTTTCTCACAAGCATTCAAATTCTAGTCACAACCATTCATTTGAAATGTGATGTTTTCGTCATATAACAAATATTCGTTTTCTATTATTACTCGAGAGTATCAGAGGACAATAAGAGGACAACAATCGGAGACTACTTCGTATACAATGATTAGGCTATCAGCAGCTACCTAGTAAAGCATTAACTTTTCACCAACTATGTTGAGTCAACCATCAAAAATTCAGAACTGGACAATCTTTTTGGATAAATTAAGCTAATTGGCGATTGCCCAATATCGAAAATCAAATAAAAGAGTAAGAACGTACCAGAAAAGCATCGAACAGGTGCATAAATGGGGGAACGCAGCTTGTAACTTCGTCTACTACCATCGAAATTGAGCATAAAAGGCTGGGAATTAGCAGAAGAAGCTATAGCAGAAACCATTATTGGAGTTCTCAATCTAATTGAAGAGATTGAGGGGTGGAAATTGTTGAGTAAAGATGCTGATATTTGCATCTGCAAAGCCATTGGAGAGTTCAAGAAAGAGGGTGGGTAAGGGAGGGGGAGGGGGGGGGGGGGGGGGGGGGGGGGGGGTTGGTTGGGAAGAAGAGATTGACCTGGGGGAAAAAATGAAAATTGATCATGTGGCCTTGGCCTTTTGGGTAGTCATAGAGTGGGCAATGTTCCATTCCACAAGTTCGATTTGATGTAGTTTAAATCGATTATTATTCAAAGCACATAATTATGAAGTTAGTATTGTGTTTCGATAATAGGAAAGGTAACGTACGAATCAAACTTTTTTAAGGACGATGTTCCAATGAAGCTTGCTCATTCACAATATTAAAAAAAAAGAAAAAAGACGGATCAATTATAATTCAGCAAATGTAAAATCATGTTGAGCGGACATTCCTCGTTTTTGACATTCGAACATGATTACGTCGGGTGGAACAAGAATTTCGAATAAGATCGAGTCGAGATGAACCTTACAAAGTCGAATCTGTTCACATGCCTCCACCCGCCCATATGGCCGGGGGGGGGGGGGGGGTGGGGTTACCGTTGTATTTGTTGTGTGATTATTAAAATAAGAAAAATATGAAAATTGATCATGTAGCCTTAGCCTTGTGGGGAGTCAAAGAGTGGCATGTACCATTCAAGAAGTTCGATTTGATATAGTGTAAATCGATTATTCTAAAAGCATGTAATTATGAAGTTAGTATTGTGTTTCAGTAATAGGAAAGATAACGCAAGAATCAAATTTCTTAAGGATGATGTTCCAATGAAACTTGCTCATTCATGGTATTTTAAAAAAAATCGGATCAATTAGAATGTTGTAAGTGTAAATCATGTTGAACGGCCATTCCTCGTTTTTGACATTCGAACAAGATCACGAGTTGAACATGATTTTCGAATAAGATCAAGTCGAGATGAACCTTACAAAATTGAATCTCGTTCACATGCCTGCCCATATTTCATTGACAAAACAACATTGGTCTAAAACTAAGATGGGTGTATTATTATTGAAGAACATGCTTCATCTGCATGGTCGCATGGGGACTGAATTTATACACTTGGAAAAGAATGATATGTCGCCCAGACGACTTAGTTGATCCATGATTTATGTTTCATCTTTCGTTTCCTTTTCGTTTGTTCGTGTATTATAGCTTAAACAGCAGAATAACTTAACCCAGGAATCTTCTCATCCGGTTATCTAAACGATCAAATCTACAATTTGAACTATGAGCTTGATAACTTAAATTTCTTAAAAATCGGGTTGTCCTGTGGATGTCAAGCAACGATGCCACATGCGGCTGTTCGGGTCGATTAGCCTGGGGTGGCGTATGACTTCAGGAATGGGAAAGTAGGCATAGTGAGTATTGCAGATGCCCACTGTAATGCCACTATATCCAGCAAAGGCACCGTGAACCTGAAAAAATAGAACGTGTGTTAACTGTGTTGATGCCACCTCCAAACTCAAACGAAATTTACAGTAACGTAAGTAATAACTTTGTAAAGCCATGGTTAATGCTCCTTGGTAAATATAGTTGCATTTCAACGCATCGCGAAGTCTTATCCCATTTTGAATCACTTGTGTTCTTTCATGGAGGTGGTGCACAGAGGATGATATGACTCAAATGAAAAGAAGTATCACGCCGAACTGATATTCATTTGGTTCTTAGTAGGTAATGTTATCAGGTTTCCGCATAATATGAGCCTGAACCACATTACAGAAAAATAAGCACGCACGACTTACAGCATTTTGACCAAGCACTGCACAGAGAATCCCATCTGATGCATTTGCACGGCATGCACGTATCATATATGTGGGGTCAATATATTTCACGTCAGCCACTGATCCAAGCTCTTTGAAGTACTTCTTCGTCTGCAAAATGAATTCACATTGGAATAACGCAAAAGACATGCCAAATACATTAAGGAGGTCTGTTCATGAATTTCGGTGACCATACTGAATTATGCCATACTGAATTATGCCAGTTAAAGTATATATTACATAAATAACCCTTCAAAGTTGAATGTGATTCGAAAGTATTCAAACTGGTAATGAAGACTTTCAATTTTTGTATGTTTTATATATTAAAGCTCGCAATGAATAATTCCGAACATTAAATTATAATATCACCTAAGAAAGGGCAGAGAGAATCAGAACCATGCTTACATGCAGTCCTCCAAAATAACATGCAAAATTAACATATTTTCACACAAGATTACAAGAATCTGACTAAAAAGTATCATTCTCTGACCTCTTGTTGTATATGGACACCGATATCACCAAATACTACGTTTCCAGAGGCGTCCTTAGCATTTGTTTTCTGAACAAGATTCTGCAAGCATAATAAACAGACTTATATGTTTCTGTAGCAGAAGAGTTGGCTGTTTTACTTGTCGTGTCAGTGCATAGAGCAGACTCTATCAAGTAGGTCAAGGATTCCTACGACTTCAATATGGATTACAGCAGACAAGTTTAAGATTCAGAAGATCTAATTGGCGTGGTGGTTAGGAGATGTTCTTGGGACCTAGAGGTCGTGAATCCAATTCTCATCATTGCAAGGGGAGAGTTCTATTTTATCTTTTTCATTATAAATAACAAGTTTTAGCTTTCTTGGAGAGACTTCTCGTTGAACGTTAGAGTAGGACTAGAAATATACTAAACACAGTAATGATTGGCTGGGAATCTTTTAACAGCTATATTATAACTTACCTGCCCAGCACCCTCTGCCACACAGACAACAGCTGATCCCTTTGTTTCTAGAAGATACTTCAGATGGCTTAGAACACCGTGATGTCCATGTAGATTAAAAGGTACCTAACATATATCAATTTGACCACTAGCATATATCAGTAAGCAAGCTAAAGGTTATTTGTCGATAATATATTTCAGACAGTACCTCCGGGATCAAACATATATCAATTTGACCACTAGCAAGGGAGGCATGCATAGCTATAAATCCACTGCTACGCCCCATCAGCTTCACAATTCCGATGCCGCGGTAGGCACTATGTGCCTGTGAAAGAACCAAGGATCAAGCATATCAATAAGAGCATCACAGCATGCTACTATAACTGATAAACTATTTGGAACCCTAAATCCAAACAAAAATTGTCAGAATATAGGAGTACAAAAGATCCAACTATACCTCAATGTAGGCAGAATTGATAGCTCGTTGGGCTTCTTCTACAGCCGTATCAAATCCAAATGTCTTATCCATTAGGAGAATATCATTGTCTATAGTCTTGGGCACCCCAACAACGGCAACCTTCAGTTTTCTTTTCCAGCACTGCATCATATTAAGAAAATGATATGCTTACAACTGCAAGCCAATAATATTTCAAGAGAAGTCAAATAACCCAATCAATTGGTAAGTATAAAGGAAAATTCGAACCGTTTGACCTACAAAAACCATTTACGAATGATGAATTTAGTTGCAGGCAGCCTTTAACATCTAAATTACCTTTGACCTAATGGATATCTAAAAAATTACATTGTTCTCATTATAATGCTGCACGGACTAAAATTGGAAGGGTTCTATGAGATGCGATAGTATGGTAAGAACGAAATAGATAATCCCTTCTTATGATACTATTCCTTCTTCTAAGATGGTGCAGCAAAAAAAAGCACGAGAAAGGAAGTGATTGAGAACCTCGTTATGTATTGCATTGGCACCAGCATGTGTACCATCCCCTCCCAGCACAAAGAGCATGTTGATTCCCCTTTGCTGAAACCAATTTGCATTTAATAAGCCACTTTTATTTAATTTTTTAGAAAGTCAAATGATACACATTGTATAGAAGATAAATAAAGCACCTCCATGCTATCCACAATCTCGCTAACTGGAGGTGAACCACGTGAGACTCCTAACAAGCTTCCACCAGAAAGATGAATATTTTGGATCACTTTTCTGGATAACTGAGAATACCAGAAAAAATGAGGTTTATTCAGTGAGAAACATCCAACTTGAAACAATCAATCTGAAAACAAAGACAGAACAAGAAAAAGTAGGGGCAACCTTGACATTGATATGAAATCAACTCTTTACACGAGTAGTAGCTATGTCCCAAGATTAAGATGAACTAGATTCCTATTAAACATTTTTAACTGATTATATACTTAGTTTTACTTGGTTCAGGTCTGCATGCCACCTGCTAAAACTAAAAATCTTACCGGCATGAAGTATGATGGTTGTCATCTTAATCATGAAGTGAATTATTCACGTTCTGGAACCTTTCAAGTTTACCTGATAGTATGATGGTTGTCATCTTAATTAGTAACATATATAAGCAAAGTACTTACTGGCATTTCAGCTAAGTCATTGTCGTGAAATCCACGATAACCAAAAGGAATTCCAACAATCTTTTTGACACCATAGATTTCAAGGGTTATAACAATCTGCAAGCATTTCATACAATCAGAAAACAATATCTTCAGAAATTTTGAACGTGGTATAATTTCATGATTATGCACCAGCCCCCGAATCCCTGTTGAAATTATATTTTTTGAAGTGTAATGGATTATTGACTACAATAATTAATTGTTGGAATCATTTTTAAGTGATCACAATTCACAAGTGAGATCTCAAAACTCAGAAATAGATAAGCAAAATAAAAGAGCATGAATACAACCTGTCGAATGACATCATTAAGACCAGGACAAAGTCCACCACAAGTCACAATTGCTGCTTTTACATCTTCAGGTTTAAAATATATTTTATCTCGAGGACCTGCACGATGAACCCTGGAAAATAATAATTAGATTATAAATAATATGGCAAACGATTGGACTCAGTCTAGGCAGTCTGGCAGTGGATATTAATACAAGAATCAATGGGTTGCATGACAATATTACACAATAAATAAAAATCAAATCCACACCAATATGATGTTCACTGAAGAAATCGTGAGTTTGAGAATTGAGAGTGATAATGAAACTTACATTAGTTCATAGAAAAGCAGTCAAGGGGCTTTCATTTTGAGAGGACATCAATTCTTCGTTCTAGTTAACTATATGGTTTATGAAATTAAAACATGACTACTAAACAAACAAGGGAACAATGAATAGAAGAATATTAAGAAATAGTGCAACATGCTTTCATCAGAGTAAACAAGAATCTCTTTTATGTCTTCACTCGACATGTAGCGTTGGACATATCCAAACTTCTGAATGATGAAGAAGATGGCAATTTTTATGTAGGTTTTTAACTAAATCAAATAGAACTGAAAGTGTACAAGGAATCACATCTCTTCTATTCTAGTTATTTACGGTTCATTAGATCAAGTGGTAAACTGGGTGGTCAGCTGTCAGCATATGACTTCTGCTCACAGATCTTCGTACAATATAGTAAGTTCTCTAGCATGTAACTTCATCAACATTCAGTATTCTAGTCAGTCTTTCCCGACATCAGAAAACGAGGTTGGACAGACACATTTGATTAATATATCTAATTTTGCAAATTGTTTTCCATCAACTAAGATTGGATAGATGGAGAGTCATTTTAATATCACAGCGCAGAGGGGGAAAAGACATACCACTGTTCCACCCATGTACAACCAGGGTCAATGCACTCAGCTCCTGCAGATGTTGGAGAGGAATAGCGTATAACCTGAAACATTTATATTTCATTAGAGAGTAAGAATGGATGCTCCTGCCACACATACTCAACTCCGAAAATAGTTTGTTATCTTCACTATCCATTTACCTGATCAGTTCATAACTTATAATGGAGACAAGTGCTATATGTTTCACAGGTTTTCAGGGCCGAGGATCATTATACTACGTACTATATCTTCAGGATTTATGTACCCAATGCTATTATATCAAACTTATCATAAAGTAGTAAGGAAATTCTTTGTACCATCTATGCAGTAAAGATGCAGAGCATCATAGCTCAGAAACGATATCTGTAAAGCAGAACTACTGAAGAATAAAGCTAAATTTCATAAGCGAGCAACTAATATGATTCCCAAAAATGCAAGAAGACAAACTAAAGTGGTTCAGTTGAGAAACATAGCATCACTTATCAGAGACTCAATTTACAGAAACAGAACTCGGAACCTGAAATATTAAATCCGAGGTAAAATTGATAGAAGCAATATATGATTAGCACTTACAATCTCTTAAAAATAAAAGCAAACATCATTACAGATAGAAATAAGTCAAAGAGAACTTATCAGCGAATATTACCTTAAGAAGAACACGATCATCATGGTTAATATAGCCATGCCATTCTTCATCCGACGGATAACCATGAGCAAACTCCTCAGATACTGGACTCCTGTAACAAAAATTAAAATTTAAACATAATAGTTTGCTCAGAGCATAATCTCTTGTTTTCATCTAAGATGTTCACACCTAAAAATTTAGTCATCCCTAGCTTATACAATATACAATCTACTTCAAGAAGCAAACTATCCAACTTGCATCAAAGCTAAACTAAATCCAACATCGCATCACGTCTTCCATTATCACCATAATACCTATCATATAATATTATAATCCACATTTTTCAACGGGTTCAACTCACAGCATATGCAATGCAAAGAACAAAAATAAATAAAAAATCATCTCAGATTCATTGGCAGCTTAAACTAGTAAAGCTGACTAATGGCACAATTTATTGTTAACTTTAACCGGATGGAACTCTAAATACAGTTTATCAAGAAAACTGAATACTGCCTCCATTGTCTATATTTAACAAACTTCACGCGACTTAGTAACTTTGATTCCGAATCAAAATTATCATGTAACCATATAACATATAAACATATCCGAGTACAAAATCGAAAAAGTCAAACTATCAAAATTCAAGTTCAACAATATTTCACAGTACACAAAATATTTTCACCTCATTCTAAGACAAAAAGTAGAAGGGTAAGCAACAGCATCAGGAAAAACATCAGTAAGATGAGGAATATTAAATCTCTCCTCAAAATCCTCCTCATATTTATATTTCCAATCAGGATCACTGAAGTCAATATTATTACTCCCACTTTTCTTGATCTCCTCCTTAGCAGCATTCACTCGAATCCTCATCCTCTTCATATTCGTCTTACAATCATACTTCATATTCGATTCTAAGCCGACCAACTTCGCCTGATCACCGTATCTCCTCACCGGAACCACCCTCCCCATCGCCGGAGACAGGGCCTCCATTACTGTAGGCTAACAAAATGTAGATTGTGTAGCTCTGAATTATGTAAAGAAAATCAGTATTTTAGTTACGAGTTATAGATATTTTTATAGGGAGAGGACTCTTAGACGGCATATTAATCGCAATAATGAGTTAGATTCGAATAATATATAATGCTCGTATATTTCTTTTTTTATAAATTAACGATGAAAATATGAGTACAATAACGAATACACAAACTACTACCTAATCGAATTTTTGGAAAATGGGTGGGGGAGGGGGAGGGGCGGAGGATCTTAGAAAAGGAAGTGAAGAGGAGTTGGAAGACTGAGGAAACAACGCAAGCGAGGACAATTGGACAAATAATTAAAAGTCTGTTGAATTTACAAGACCTTGTTGGAATTGGTTTGGTTTTTTATGGTGGTTGGTGTGCTTTGTGAACATGTACTTATTTTTGTGTCTGAAAATAAAATTTGTGTCAATGACTTAATAGTCCCTCCATCCATAAATCATTGATATATTTTGATTATTATAGTCAAACTTTAAGAAATTTGATCAAGAATTCTCATTAAACGATAAGAAATAATATAGTCATGTGGACCTTGTTAGATTCGTCTTAATATATATTTTTGAAATATCAACTTTTTTGTAATTTTTTCGCATGTAGAATAAGAGATATTTACGTTTTAAATTGTGTTTTGTTGATCATGAAAGTCAAAATGTACAAATCATTTAGGGATGGAGGGAGTAATAGTTTGGTGTCCAGTTTCAAGTCTCGTTGGAGATAATTGTCTCATATTGCATTCTAACTCTGTATTAGACATATTCTTGAAGTTGATTTGGCTTTGTTCCAATGTTGTTACCGAGTCTAGATAACGAACAGTGGGTCGATACATCATCGAGTAAGGTGATTATCAAATGTTTTTCGCTAAATAAACTATTTTCTTACTTGAATTCGATTTCAATATTCGTTGAGTGGTATCAAATAATTTATAGATATAAATATGAAAAATTACAAAGAATTCGATTTTAATGGGCATCAATTGCGTGTACTTGATTGAGTTGAATAATAGTTTTTACAAGTTTCTAGCAATATGTTTTTTATGGAACCCTGATTTATACCAACATGGGCTACGTCCGTATAACCCAAACACTTGAGGCTCGGATCACTAGGCTCGCCCCAGATATCACCTGACTTATCAGGGCACGAATGGGCTAAGTAGACAATCAGACTCGCTCATATGTCACCTGATCCATCAGTCCATGAATGGGCCAAGCCTTTCGAAATAGTACGACCTCTCTAGGATGGTTACAAGTGTCATGATCTCACCTCATCAGGTATACCCTTTCTTTCTCCTTATATCTATATTTATAGGAGAACTGACTTCATTTGAGATAATTGATTACTTATGGCTCTGACAAGTAAAAAAGAATTCATAACCTTTTGTTCAAATCGTTAATAATTTATCACGTAAAAGTATTTGTTCAAATTTATATTTAAACTAATTTGTATAAAGGTCATTTTTAACTAATTTTTACAGATATAAATGTTCCTACAATCAAGGGAATTAAAGAACATGAGGCTTCATTACAAAAACTAGATATTTGTACACAGTCCAGCCTGTGCGAAATCGTGCATCGTATTTATAATATATGATCTTTTATTAACAAATAAATATAATATTTCTATGTAATATTATTATTTAATTCATCTTAAATAACTAAATTTAAATTTTATGTTCAAAATAATATAATTTTTGCTAAATCATTTTAAAAAAAAATAAAGGTAAAATATAGTAATGTTTATGAATAATTATTGTATATGTTTACAAAAAACTAAATAAATTTAATGAAAAATATCTCCTATATAGTAGGAGAACATGGGGCTTCATATTACTTTAAAATAACTTCTAACTCCCCCCTTCCCCAATTATATTTTTCATAATATATTTTTGAATTTAATTTTTTATTTTTGACATTAATTTGTTTCCTTTGATTTTTACATTCCAAATTTGATAACCACACTCTACTTTATTATTTCTTATAGATGTTCATAGAGTAAAATAAAGGCTAAAATGAGAAAATGAAGTGTAACAATCAATGTTTAGATTGTAAAAATCAAAACCCTAGTTCTTTTGGCTTTACAAATGATTTTGTTTTGAGTGTAATTACATATATTATTATGCAAGATATAAATATTTTCTAACTCGTAATGGTTTTTTGTTTAATTAGATGATCAATTATTTTACAACCAATGAACTATTAATTTATGTCAAAGTTATGTTTAGGATAGTGTTGTTTTTTTTATTGAAATATTAAGAAATATTATATTGAAGATCGACGAACTTATATATGAAAAGGTAAAGTATAAAAGTAATAGAAATTAAGTAAAGTAAAAACATAAAAGGGGTAAAAGGTGAATTAGTCGTTTCTTATGAATATCATACTATATTTAAACATAATATTGCCAAAAAATTTAAACATAATCTACACTATATTTAAACATAATATTGCCAAAAAACTAAAACTTAATCTACACTATATTTAAACATAATACTGCCAAATTTAAACGTAACATTGCCAAAAAAATTTGGAAACATAATTATGGTTGCTTGCCCAAAAATTATTGCCAAATATTTATGGAAATAACACAAAATATGCTAGCTATAAATTAATGCATGTGTCTACTTCATATAATTCTCTAAAATCAACATTAATCTTTGAAACTTGCTCGATGGGTACGTAAATTCTCCTTGCTTTGGTTAATTCATACTCGTATAATTTAAGTAATAATTATCAATGAATATCTCAAGTTGAATGTGTCTTCTTTTTAGTTGAATGGACTTTTTGTTATACAATTGTAAGACTTATATGAATTTGTTGCAGTTGAACTGAGCTTTAACTTGTTATTTATGTAATAAACACCGAAGCTTTATTGTTTGTTTTATTTACTCTTGATTGATTACCGAAAGTTTGATAGTTAGGTTTGTTGATCAATCGTGGTTCATTAGAAACTTTTTTTGTTCTTCTGAAAGTTAGTGATATAGGTGCATTAGAAACTTGGTTACTTATTTTCTCAAATTCAGAAAGGTTAATATAGAGCACGTGGTTGTTGTGTGTTCTCAAGTCATAGAAATTTGAAGATTTATATGTACGGGCTAGTGGCTACTGAGTAGTTGACATATGACATGATGTTTACTTACTCTGACCGAAACCTAGAACTATAGTCGATTTGACAGTCTCCTCCAGATCAAGCCATTCCTGTTTTAATTATATACGGATTAAAAATGAGGTAAGACCAACATATACATCACAAGGCATACAATAGCACAAAAACAGATACCTTATTCACGACAAAAGAATTGAATTTCTCTTTGGCAATTTCTTTGCATCGGACAGTAGCCACCATGACCTTAAATAAATTTTTTAATAGTTTATTAATCACATAGCTCTTGGTAGTAATTTGACCAGAAAAAATATTCCAACTCCATCCTTATGGGCAGGTAACTCCAGGTCTTTGTTCTCCTTTATAATTTTCCATATCTGTTGGGCACTGAAGGCAAATTCTGAAGCTGGCACTACTGCCCGACTGTCTCCGGCAAGTCCCCCGGGTGCAATCGAATAATAGAAACGCTGTCTGAGATCAGCCACCTTCACCATGAAATAACTATAGAAGGTTCCATCCCCACACACTGAGCCACCCAAAATACCTTTTGTGGTTTGAAACCTAAACTAAAAAAGATCCAGATAATAATATCTATCAAGTTACACCAGAATAGTATAAGGAGAAGATTATGGACAATAAACATGTTCAAGTATACTCACCTCCCTTTTAAAGCATCCATCTCTCTGAAGTTTGTTTGAAAGAGATAGTTTAGCAGCGTACTCTTTCCTATCAGCATCATACAATACTCGTATTAAAATGGAGTATTTCTTTTTCTGCACTTGTTGTTCGCCCTTCCCCTCCAACAACCTCATTGATCTTCAAACAAACTTCAGAGAGATGGATGCTTTAAAAGGGAGGTGAGTATACTTGAACATGATTATTATCCATAATCTTCTCCTTCTACTCTTCTGGTGTAACTTGATAGATATTATTATCTGGATCTTTTTTGGTTTAGGTTTCAAACCACAAAAGGTATTTGGATGGCTCAGTGTGTGGGGATGGAACCGATCTCAGACAGCGTTTCTACCATTCGATTGCACCCGGGGGACTTGCCGGAGACAGGCGGGCAGTAGTGCCTGCTTCAGAATTTGCCTTCAGTGCCCAACAGATATGTAAAATTATAAAGGAGAACAAAGACTTGGACTTACCTGCCCATAAGGTTGGAGTTGGAATATTTTTTCGGGTCAAATTACTACCAAGAGCTATGTGATTAATAAACTGTTGAAATTTATTTAAGGTCATGATGGCTACTGTCCGATGCGAAGAAATTGCCAAAGAGAAATTCAATTCTTTTGTCGTGACTAAGGTATCTGTTATTGTGCTATTGTATGCCTTGTGATGTATATGTTGGGGTTACCTCATTTTTAATCCGTATATAATTAAAACAGGAATGGCTTGATCTGGAGGAGACTGTCAAATCGACTATAGTTCCAGGTTTCGGTCAGAGTAAGTAAACTTCATGTCATTGTGATTATCTTTTTGTAAGTAAACTAGATATTTGTACACAGTCCAGCCTGTGCGGAATCGTGCATCGTATTTATAATATATGATCTTTTATTAACAAATAAATATAATATTTCTATGTAATATTATTATTTAATTCATCTTAAATAAGTAAATCTAAATTTTATGTTCAAAATAATATAATTTTTGCTAAATCATTTAAAAAAAAAATAAAGGTAAAATATAGTAATGTTTATGAATAATTATTGTATATGTTTATAAAAAACTAAATAAATTTAATGAAAAATATCTCCTATATAGTAGGAGAACATGGGGCTTCATATTAATTTAAAATAACTTCTAACTCCCCCTTCCCAATTATATATAGTAAGATTAGTTAATTTTTAAACTATTGTTTGTTATTTTTTGAGCTATGACTATTGATTATTAGTTCATCTAGTATCTATTATGAGCAGTTAATTTTGTTTTCTTTTTATAAATTAACGATCAATTATGAATATAAAGGTATTATAAATAATTAATACAAATTTTTTTAGTTAATAGAGAGTTAAAGTATAATAAACAAATATAAGACATGACCTCTTATATGAAAGGTTGGATCGAATGTTATTGGGCTATTAAGTGATTGACACGAGTAGTTAATTTTTAAAGATAGAACGGAAGAGTTTAACTATTGAGGTGTGATTATATTAGTTTTCTTTACCCTATTTTTATTGTTGGGGGGTTTAAGTATAAAGGTTGGATTGTCACCTTAATGGCCTATTGCTTCATGTTTAGGAGAGTAGCGAGAAGATAAATCGCGGGATGTGCGTCAGATGGTCAGGGGACTTGAGGTTGTCCGTTAACTACTTTCACAACAGATTTTACTTTATAGGCTCAAAGCCACACGCTCCAGAAGAGGCAAAGTGTGATGCTACTCACTTCAAACCACACGCTCCGATAAGGCGATAACAATTATCTGAGACCACTAAGAGAAACAGGTCCTAGAACACCAGCATTCCATGTTTGAAAATGTGGACCAATGTTCTGCAGAAGTAGAAAATATGCTTGATAAGTAGGTGTAAGAAGCTCGAGACAATTGAATATCTATAATGAGACCTTATGATGTTGTGTGCTAACTCCTGTTATCATGGAAAACTAGATATGTATTTCAAGCTTAGATCATGTCACTCTAGGCAATGACTATATGCAGGGTATATTGATGGCCAATAAAGAAAGATTATATTTTAATTGCATAATGAATAAATAACAATTAATCATCCATTGTTGATAACTAAAAACGAAAGCATCAATTGTAATGAATTGGAAGTACTAATATAAAATTAAGAAACTACCCCCTTTTTATAATACCCTTTAACTAAAAAAGTGTAAAAAAAGAACACTACTTTGGAAACAAAATCAATACAGCCCTGGAAAGTATGAGCATGCCCTAATACATGTGAAGAGGTTCCTTTCGAAGGGGTCGAATAGTAGATAGCCTTCAACGAATAAACAGACAAGTTGTTTTCGAATCGACCCTAAAGTGAAGTGCAAATATGAACACAAAAAATGCAATGTGTATGCATACCTCAGGTGTGCTTCTTGGGTAACGAATGGAACCAGAGATAAGAATTATTCTTCTTTGTCCATTCACAATGATGGCCTTATGGTCATATGAAACTGAAGCTTCACCACTAGAACACCATAACCACATTAACACAAAAACTACCATAATTGTTAATTTGTTTTCCACATTACACATTTCATTACCATTTTCCTAGTTTAGTATCAATCACTATGAACACACACTTACTTAGGTTTCTTGACCTTTCTTAGTTGTGTTTTAGATTTAAAATATGCTTATTCTTTTTTTGTAGTTTTATTGTATATCAATATGATCTTTTTTTAAATACTCTAAGAACTAGTTCAAATTGAGAAAAGAGTGTTTGTATATCTGGTATTGGCTAGGAGATTACTTTACATTACAGGATCACAAACATGGCAGAATTTTTTGTTACAAAATTGGAAGCAAGGAACAAGGCTTCACTGGAGGTCAATTTTCACCCCCTTCCGCTCTGACAACTTTAGCTTTATGAATGCTTGTTATGTGTCTGCCATGTACTTTTATTATGACGAATACTCTAGTACCTTCTCGAAGAAGTGAATGGAAGAGACACTATCCTTCCATTGCACAAACATTTCATGTAATATTGCTCTTAAGTATCAAAAAAAAGAGTTCAAATGAATGTAATAAATGAGATGTTTTTCCTGGGGCGAATGACATATGGGTCCCTGAATTTTATCTTTAATGTCAATTGGGTCCCTGAGAGTTTTATATTATCATTTTAGGTCCTTGCGTCAATTTTGAGTTGCTCAATTACCTTTATACCCCATATACTATTAATACTTACTTAAATTTGTATAATAAAAAATAATTTGATAGCTTAGCAATTTAAATAATTATAGTATATACAATTTTATATATTCAAATTGGATAGTTTATGTAAATATATATACTTTTAATTTTTCATAATTATCAATTTAATTTTAATATTATTGATTAAATTTTAATAATTAAATTATGAACAAAAAATAAAGTACTTTTAATAGATAAAAATTAATTAAATGTTGAGTTATTTATAAAGAGGGGTATAAAGGTCAATAACGTATTTAATTTAATGTCAGAGGACCCTATTGACATATAAGATAAAACTCAGGGACCTAAAGTGGTAATATGAAAAACTCAAGGACCTAGTTGATATTTAACATAAAACTCGGGGACCTAGATGTCATTTGCCCATATCTACTGCAATAATATAGATGAAGTCAAAATTCAAGTGAGTGGAAGTAAAAAGAGTGTTTTTGGACATTATATATGCAAAAATAAATGAATGCTTTGAAGCTAGTTATATACTGTGGGAAAGCACGTGTGTTTAAAAATGGAGGTGGGTCCTATTAAATTAATTGATATTTTGGAAATATGAAAGGTAGGTGTATGTTTATATTCTATCAAGCTAATTGATACTCCATATCAAAATAATGTACTAACACTATTTACATTTTTATTTTGTACTCCTTTTATTTCAATATGTTTGATTATTTAGAAATTTTATCATGTTTCAAAATATTTAATTATTTACATTTTCAATGAACTTTTAAGTCTATTTTCTCTTTTTTGCCCATATAATACATATTAGTAATCTTGCACCATTACTTAATAAAAAACTTTTTTCCCCAAACAATCAAACCTATCGAAATGAAGGGAGTATTATATAATGTAGTTTAGTCTGTCACCTAATGGCTTTTTAATCAGACGAAATTGTAAATAAAAAAATATATTTTAGTAATAGCTCTGTAAGGGAAAGGATTAATAAGACATAAAATCAGAAACAATGTCTCATAAAACCTTTTTTTATATTCCCTCCAATCCCCAAAAAAAATGTATTTCAAGACATTTTAACAATATCAAAAAAAATGTCTTTTTACATAAACCAATGTACAATATACCACTTTTTCCTTTAATACCCCTATTTGCATAAAATAACTCAAAAAAAATAATGATTGCATCATATAGTTAAGTGATAATTGGATTATTAATGATTGCTTTATAGGGGTATAGATGGAAAATGTCAATGTAATGATTGTTTCTTAATTTATGTGAAATGTCCAGAAATACATTTTTTTTTGAATTGGGGAGAGTATTTATTATAAAAGAGAAGAGCAGCAAATACTATAGCATTCTATGTTTTCGAATTAATTTAAAAATAATCCTTTTGCTATTGTTAACATTGCTCCAAATGAGCTCAAATTGTCACATGTGAAAGTCCCACATTGAAAATATAGGAGAAAGTTTATCACTTAATAAACTAGGGAGCAACTCCACTTATCACCAATTAGTTTTAAGATGGTGCCTTCTTGGTTATGAAGTGTGCTCTCTCTCATTAATTGGGTGTGGCCCACACCCGATTAATGAAAATTCTATAGCTATTATAGAAATAAAATTATGTATAATTGGATTCCCGCAAAATGTTAGGGAGGGAACATACAAAGAGGTAAAATGTTTTTAGTGATATGAATAAAGAAGACATGAGTACGTGGAGGGTGGCTACATAGATTCTCTCCTGTCCAATCCCGATACTGTCGGAAGCTATATTATACGTCAAATATTTGATCTGTTATATACACCCAAATAGTGAGTTCCTGTAGTATCAAATGACGATTTTGTCTTTTTATTTGGAAGAGTAGTAGGTGAAGGAGTTAAATGAAAGGGATAAAATAGTCATTTATTACTATAATAAACTACTATTTGGGTGTGTATAGTGGATCCCGTCAAATATGCAATATGTGTTAACACTATTTACATTCTTCAAACACTGTGTGGAGTATATATTTACTCTGTATTTTCCATTATTTATCTATATTACTTTCTCCACTTCATAATAAATTGTGTTTAGCAAAATATTGTTTTCTATATTAAATTATATATTTTTCATAAATATATTATATTTTTGAATTTAATTTTTTATTTTTGACATTAATTTGTTTCCTTTGATTTTTACATTCCAAATTTGATAACCACACTCTACTTTATAATTATTTCTTATAGATGTTCATAGAGTAAAATAAAGGCTAAAATGAGAAAATGAAGTGTAACAATCAATGTTTAGATTGTAAAAATCAAAACCCTAGTTCTTTTGGCTTTACAAATGATTTTGTTTTGAGTGTAATTACATATCTTATTATGCAAGATATAAATATTTTTTAACTCGTAATAGTTTTTTGTTTAATTAGATGATCAATTATTTTACAACCAATGAACTATTAATTTATGTCAAAGTTATGTTTAGGATAGTGTTGTTTTTTTCTTATTGAAATATTAAGAAATATTATATTGAAGATCGACGAACTTATATATGAAAAGGTAAAGTATAAAAGTAATAGAAATTTAGTAAAGTAAAAACATAAAAGGGGTAAAAGGTGAATTAGTCGTTTCTTATGAATATCATACTATATTTAAACATAATATTGCCAAAAATTTTAAAATCTACACTATATTTAAACATAATATTTCCAAAAAACTAAAACTTAATCAACACTATATTTAAACATTATACTGCCAAATTTAAACGTAATATTGCCAAAAAAATTTGGAAACATAATTATGGTTGCTTGCCCAAAAATTATTGCCAAATATTTATGGAAATAACACAAAATATGCTAGCTATAAATTAATGCATGTGTCTACTTCATATGATTCTCTAAAATCAACATTAATCTTTGAAACTTGTTCGATGGGTACGTAAATTCTCCTTGCTTTGGTTAATTCATACTCGTTTATCAATGAATATCTCAAGTTGAATGTGTCTTCTTTTTAGTTGAATGGACTTTTTGTTATACAATTGTAAGAATTATATGAATTTGTTGCAGTTGAACAGAGCTTTAACTTGTTATTTATGTAATAAACACCGAAGCTTTATTGTTTGTTTTATTTACTCTTGATTGATTACCGAAAGTTTGATAGTTAGGTTTGTTGATCAATCGTGGTTCATTAGAAACTTTTTTTGTTCTTCTGAAAGTTAGTGATATAGGTGCATTAGAAACTTGGTTACTTATTTTCTCAAATTCAGAAAGGTTAATATAGAGCACGTGGTGTCATAGAAATTTAAAAATTTATATGTACTGGCTAGTGGATACTGAGTAGTTGACATATGACATGAAGTTTACTTACTCTGACCGAAACCAGGAACTATAGTCGATTTGACAGTCTCCTCCAGATCAAGCCATTCCTGTTTTAATTATATACGGATTAAAAATGAGGTAAGACCAACATATACATCACAAGGCATACAATAGCACAAAAACAGATACCTTATTCACGACAAAAGAATTGAATTTCTCTTTGGCAATTTCTTCGCATCGGACAGTAGCCACCATGACCTTAAATAAATTTCAATAGTTTATTAATGACATAGCTCTTAGTAGTAATTTGACCCGAAAAAATATTCCAACTCCAACCTTATGGGCAGGTAACTCCAGGTCTTTGTTCTCCTTTATAATCTTCCATTTCTGTTGGGCACTGAAGGCAAATTCTGAAGCAGGCACTACTGCCCGCCTGTCTCCGGCAAGTCCCCCGGGTGCAATCGAATGATAGAAACGCTGTCTGAGATCAGCCACCTTCACCATTAAATAACTATAGAAGATTCCATCCCCACACACTGAGCCACCCAAATACCTTTTGTGGTTTGAAACCTAAACAAAAAAAGATCCAGATAATAATATCTATCAAGTTACACCAGAATAGTATAAGGAGAAGATTATGGACAATAATCATGTTCAAGTATACTCACCTCCCTTTTAAAGCATCCATCTCTCTGAAGTTTGTTTGAAAGAGATAGTTTAGCAGCGTACTCTTTCCTATCAACATCATACAATACTCGTATTAAAAGAGAGTATTTCTTTTTCTGCACTTGTTGTTCGCCCTTCCCCTCCAACAACCTTTTTTATCTTCAAATAAACTTCAGAGAGATGGATGCTTTAAAAGGGAGGTGAGTATACTTGAACATGATTATTATCCATAATCTTCTCCTTCTACTCTTCTGGTGTAACTTGATAGATATTATTATCTGGATCTTTTTTTGTTTAGGTTTCAAACCACAAAAGGTATTTGGATGGCTCAGTGTGTGGGGATGGAACCTTCTATAGTTATTTAATGGTGAAGGTGGCTGATCTCAGACAGCGTTTCTATCATTCGATTGCACCCGGGGGACTTGCCGGAGACAGGCGGGCAGTAGTGCCTGCTTCAGAATTTGCCTTCAGTGCCCAACAGATATGGAAAATTATAAAGGAGAACAAAGACCTGGACTTACCTGCCCATAAGGTTGGAGTTGGAATATTTTTTCGGGTCAAATTACTACCAAGAGCTATGTGATTAATAAACTGTTGAAATTTATTTAAGGTCATGATGGCTACTGTCCGATGCGTAGAAATTGCCAAAGAGAAATTCAATTCTTTTGTCGTGAATAAGGTATCTGTTATTGTGCTATTGTATGCCTTGTGATGTATATGTTGGCCTTACCTCATTTTTAATTCGTATATAATTAAAACAGGAATGGCTCGATCTGGAGGAGACTGTCAAATCGACTCTAGTTCCAGGAGACTGTCAAATCGACTCTATCCGAGTAAGTAAACTTCATGTCATTGTGATTATCTTTTTGTAATGACGTAAATTTCACTACACTATATCTCAGTTATCAATACTTTTGGCAGTATGCAAGAATAGCAGTATATATATGGAAACGTATATCTCTAACTCTGCCACAATCTCCTTGTGCAATGTACCTAACTTGTTCAATTATACCATTGGCTTGCTGACATAATTATGGATCCTTTGCCCAAAAATTATGCCAAACATTTATGGAAATAATGCAAAATATGCTAAATATAAATTAATTATCAATTTAATTTTGATATTATTGATTAAATTTTAATAATTAAATTATGAACAAAAAATAAAGTACTTTTAATAGATAAAAATTAATTAAATGTTGAGTTATTTATAAAGAGGGGTATAAAGGTCAATAATGTATTTAATTTAATGTCAGAGGACCCTATTGACATATAAGATAAAACTCAGGGACCTAAAGTGGTAATATAAAAAACTCAAGGACTTAGTTGATATTTAACATAAAACTCGGGGACCTAGATGTCATTTGCCCATTTCTACTACAATAATATAGATGAAGTCAAAATTCAAGTGAGTGGAAGTAAAAAGAGAGTGTTTTTGGACATTGGATATGCAAAAATAAATGAATGCTTTGAAGCTAGTTATATACTGTGGGAAAGCACGTGTGTTTAAAAATGGAGGTGGGTCCTATTAAATTAATTGATATTTTGGAAATATGAAATGTAGGTGTATGTTTATATTCTATCAAGCTAATTGATACTCCATATCAAAATAATGTACTAACACTATTTACATTTTTATTTTGTACTCCTTTTATTTCAATATGTTTGATTATTTAGAAATTTTATCATGTTTCAAAATATTTAATTATTTACATTTTCAATGAACTTTTAAGTCTATTTTCTCTTTTTTGCCCATATAATACATATTAGTAATCTTGCACCATTACTTAATAAAATACTTTTTTTCCCAAACAATCAAACCTATCGAAATGAAGGGAGTATTATATAATGTAGTTTAGTCTGTCACCTAATGGCTTTTTAATCAGACGAAATTGTAAATAAAAAAATATATTTTAGTAATAGCTCTGTAAGGGAAAGGATTAATAAGACATAAAATCAGAAACAATGTTTCATAAAACCTTTTTTTATACTCCCTCCAATCCCAAAAAAAAATGTATTTCTAGACATTTTAACAATATCAAAAAAAATATCTTTTTACATAAACCAATGTACAATATACCACTTTTTCCTTTAATACCCCTATTTGCATAAAATAACTCAAAAAAAATAATGATTGCATCATATAGTTAAGTGATAATTGGATTATTAATGATTGCTTTATAGGGGTATAGATGGAAAATGTCAATGTAATGATTGTTTCTTAATTTATGTGAAATGTCCAGAAATACATTTTTTTTTGAATTGGGGAGAGTATTTATTATAAAAGAGAAGAGCAGCAAATACTATAGCATTCTATGTTTTCGAATTAATTTAAAAATAATCTTTTTGCTATTGTTAAGATTGCTCCAAATGAGCTCAAATTGTCACATGTGAAAGTCCCACATTGAAAATATAGGAGAAAGTTTATCACTTAATAAACTAGGGAGCAACTCCACTTATCACCAATTAGTTTTAAGATGGTGCCTTCTTGGTTATGAAGTGTGCTCTCTCTCATTAATTGGGTGTGGCCCACACCCGATTAATGAAAATTCTATAGCTATTATAGAAATAAAATTATGTATAATTGGATTCCCGCAAAATGTTAGGGAGGGAACATACAAAGAGGTAAAATGTTTTTAGTGATATGAATAAAGAAGACATGAGTACGTGGAGGATGGCTACATAGATTCTCTCCTGTCCAATCCCGATACTGTCGGAAGCTATATTATACGTCAAATATTTGATCTGTTATATACACCCAAATAGTGAGTTCCTGTAGTATCAAATGACGATTTTGTCTTTTTATCTGGAAGAGTAGTAGGTGAAGGAGTTAAATGAAAGGGATAAAATAGTCATTTATTACTATAATAAACTACTATTTGGGTGTGTATAGTGGATCCCATCAAATATGCAATATGTGTTAACACTATTTACATTCTTCAAACACTGTGTGGAGTATATATTTACTCTGTATTTTCCATTATTTATCTATATTACTTTCTCCACTTCATAATAAATTGTGTTTAGCAAAATATTGTTTTCTATATTAAATTATATATTTTTCATAAATATATTATATTTTTGAATTTAATTTTTTATTTTTGACATTAATTTGTTTCCTTTGATTTTTACATTCCAAATTTGATAACCACACTCTACTTTATTATTATTTCTTATAGATGTTCATAGAGTAAAATAAACGCTAAAATGAGAAAATGAAGTGTAACAATCAATGTTTAGATTGTAAAAATCAAAACCCTAGTTCTTTTGGCTTTACAAATGATTTTGTTTTGAGTGTAATTACATATATTATTATGCAAGATATAAATATTTTTTAACTCGTAATAGTTTTTTGTTTAATTAGATGATCAATTATTTTACAACCAATGAACTATTAATTTATGTCAAAGTTATGTTTAGGATAGTGTTGTTTTTTTCTTATTGAAATATTAAGAAATATTATATTGAAGATCGACGAACTTATATATGAAAAGGTAAAGTATAAAAGTAATAGAAATTTAGTAAAGTAAAAACATAAAAGGGGTAAAAGGTGAATTAGTCGTTTCTTATGAATATCATACTATATTTAAACATAATATTGCCAAAAATTTTAAACATAATCTACACTATATTTAAACATAATATTTCCAAAAAACTAAAACTTAATCTACACTATATTTAAACATAATACTGCCAAATTTAAACGTAATATTGCCAAAAAAATTTGGAAACATAATTATGGTTGCTTGCCCAAAAATTATTGCCAAATATTTATGGAAATAACACAAAATATGCTAGCTATAAATTAATGCATGTGTCTACTTCATATAATTCTCTAAAATCAACATTAATCTTTGAAACTTGTTCGATGGGTACGTAAATTCTCCTTGCTTTGGTTAATTCATACTCGTTTATCAATGAATATCTCAAGTTGAATGTGTCTTCTTTTTAGTTGAATGGACTTTTTGTTATACAATTGTAAGAATTATATGAATTTGTTGCAGTTGAACTGAGCTTTAACTTGTTATTTATGTAATAAACACCGAAGCTTTATTGTTTGTTTTATTTACTCTTGATTGATTACCGAAAGTTTGATAGTTAGGTTTGTTGATCAATCGTGGTTCATTAGAAACTTTTTTCGTTCTTCTGAAAGTTAGTGATATAGGTGCATTAGAAACTTGGTTACTTATTTTCTCAAATTCAGAAAGGTTAATATAGAGCACGTGGTGTCATAGAAATTTAAAAATTTATATGTACTGGCTAGTGGCTACTGAGTAGTTGACATATGACATGAAGTTTACTTACTCTGACCGAAACCAGGAACTATAGTCGATTTGACAGTCTCCTCCAGATCAAGCCATTCCTGTTTTAATTATATACGGATTAAAAATGAGGTAAGACCAACATATACATCACAAGGCATACAATAGCACAAAAACAGATACCTTATTCACGACAAAAGAATTGAATTTCTCTTTGGCAATTTCTTCGCATCGGACAGTAGCCACCATGAACTTAAATAAATTTCAATAGTTTATTAATGACATAGCTCTTAGTAGTAATTTGACCCGAAAAAATATTCCAACTCCAACCTTATGGGCAGGTAAGTCCAGGTCTTTGTTCTCCTTTATAATTTTCCATATCTGTTGGGCACTAAAGGCAAATTCTGAAGCAGGCACTACTGCCCGCCTGTCTCCGGCAAGTCCCGCGGGTGCAATCGAATGATAGAAACGCTGTCTGAGATCAGCCACCTTCACCATTAAATAACTATAGAAGATTCCATCCCCACACACTGAGCCACCCAAATACCTTTTGTGGTTTGAAACCTAAACAAAAAAAGATCCAGATAATAATATCTATCAAGTTACACCAGAATAGTATAAGGAGAAGATTATGGACAATAATCATGTTCAAGTATACTCACCTCCCTTTTAAAGCATCCATCTCTCTGAAGTTTGTTTGAAAGAGATAGTTTAGCAGCGTACTCTTTCCTATCAGCATCATACAATACTCGTATTAAAAGAGAGTATTTCTTTTTCTGCACTTGTTGTTCGCCCTTCCCCTCCAACAACCTTTTTTTATCTTCAAATAAACTTCAGAGAGATGGATGCTTTAAAAGGGAGGTGAGTATACTTGAACATGATTATTATCCATAATCTTCTCCTTCTACTCTTCTGGTGTAACTTGATAGATATTATTATCTGGATCTTTTTTTGTTTAGGTTTCAAACCACAAAAGGTATTTGGATGGCTCAGTGTGTGGGGATGGAACCTTCTATAGTTATTTAATGGTGAAGGTGGCTGATCTCAGACAGCGTTTCTATCATTCGATTGCACCCGCGGGACTTGCCGGAGACAGGCGGGCAGTAGTGCCTGCTTCAGAATTTGCCTTTAGTGCCCAACAGATATGGAAAATTATAAAGGAGAACAAAGACCTGGACTTACCTGCCCATAAGGTTGGAGTTGGAATATTTTTTCGGGTCAAATTACTACCAAGAGCTATGTGATTAATAAACTGTTGAAATTTATTTAAGGTCATGATGGCTACTGTCCGATGCGTAGAAATTGCCAAAGAGAAATTCAATTCTTTTGTCGTGAATAAGGTATCTGTTATTGTGCTATTGTATGCCTTGTGATGTATATGTTGGTCTTACCTCATTTTTAATTCGTATATAATTAAAACAGGAATGGCTCGATCTGGAGGAGACTGTCAAATCGACTCTAGTTCCAGGAGACTGTCAAATCGACTCTATCCGAGTAAGTAAACTTCATGTCATTGTGATTATCTTTTTGTAATGACGTAAATTTCACTACACTATATCTCAGTTATCAATACTTTTGGCAGTATGCAAGAATAGCAGTATATATATGGAAACGTATATCTCTAACTCTGCCACAATCTCCTTGTGCAATGTACCTAACTTGTTCAATTATACCATTGGCTTGCTGACATAATTATGGATCCTTTGCCCAAAAATTATGCCAAACATTTATGGAAATAATGCAAAATATGCTAAATATAAATTAATTATCAATTTAATTTTGATATTATTGATTAAATTTTAATAATTAAATTATGAGCAAAAAATAAAGTACTTTTAATAGATAAAAATTAATTAAATGTTGAGTTATTTATAAAGAGGGGTATAAAGGTCAATAATGTATTTAATTTAATGTCAGAGGACCCTATTGACATATAAGATAAAACTCAGGGACCTAAAGTGGTAATATAAAAAACTCAAGGACTTAGTTGATATTTAACATAAAACTCGGGGACCTAGATGTCATTTGCCCATTTCTACTACAATAATATAGATGAAGTCAAAATTCAAGTGAGTGGAAGTAAAAAGAGAGTGTTTTTGGACATTGGATATGCAAAAATAAATGAATGCTTTGAAGCTAGTTATATACTGTGGGAAAGCACGTGTTGTAATATTACGACCCTAAAGTAAGAAATAGATAAATGGACCGGGGCTTGATAGGGCTTAATCGAGTTGGATTGGCGGACTTAAGTTGAATTGGGCCTCCATTGGCTTAAATAGGAAACTTGGGGCCAAAAATCAAAGGAAAGGTAGAGAAACCCTCCTCAAACCCGCAACCAAGAACACCCTAATATTAAAATTGAGATTTCTCCCTCGTTTCTCAACCGATTTTGCTCATTCAAGGTGCGAATCGAACCTTGAAACATCCTCCTATTATTTCCCTCTTCAATTCAAGGTAAAAATCGCTCAATTTGGTGCTATATCGAGCGAGAAATCTTGTTTGACCCAAATCCCGTTTTTATAGTATAGTGCACCAGAAAACGCACTGTTCTTCCTCAATTCTGGGTCAAATCGGTTGATTCTTGTTGCAATCGCTTCCTAACATCTTCTTCTTCACGAAATTCCCTTCGATTCAAGGTATAATTCGCCAATTTTGGTATACTATAGCTACGTTTTTCATTATGTTTAAAAAGGGGCGATTTATTGTTATTTCCGTAGCATATGTTGTTAGTTATGGTATTAAACATGTTATAATCATATGGAGAACGTTATATATGCATAGAATTGATTTTAAGCTTGAACAATTGGGGTTGGAAGTGGCCGAATTGATGCTAGGTCGATTTTGGGAATTTTATTTATTGTCCTATGTGAGATATATATTGAAATTATCATCTAAAATGTGACATGACTGAGTTGTAAATGTAGTATGGACTGCAAGTGATTAATTTGAGCATGGAGGTTGACATTGGGTTCGATTATTGAGGAATTATTGGCTATAGTTGTGTTTTTGTTGATTTTGGGGTAAGAATTATGTATAAACATGACAAATATATGATTTTAGGATGACATACATGTTCGAACAGCCCTAGTGCAGCCTTGGAACCTGCAACTTTGAATGTTTATCGCACTTGAAGGTGTATTTAGGTTGATGATGTTGACTAAATCGATTTCGGGTGGAAATAATAAGTATAGTTGATCGGAATGTCGAAATTTGGTAAAGTTAGGGGCAAATGATGATTAGGGCAGATTGAGGACTTGATTTAGGCTTGATATGGAATATTAGATTGTTATTGGTATGAATGTTGGGTTAGTATGAAAGAATTGGGCTTAAAGTGAAATTATAGACAAGTGTGGGGGCATTCGTGAAAAGATATAAGTTATGATATAAAATATGAGCTTGGGTGCTAAGGTTAATTATATGAAGGTTTAGAATAAGTAATTAGTATTTATAAGTGTTAAATTATTAAGAATGTGATACAAATTGGGTTAGAATTAGAATTGATAAGTTTAGGGGTTAAAATGTAAAGTTAGGAGAATAGTGGATGATAATGTGATTTAAATGGTTAAAGGGGGCATGTTGGGGCCTAAGATGTAATTTAAATTGATTTTGAGGTCATAGTGTTATAAATGTGGAAATTGGGGCTAAATTGTCATTTTTCCAAGATTGAGCTAAAAGGCTATTAATATGTATAATAATTCCTGATGTAACTAATTCGAGTGGGATGGGATGTCTTTCGAGTAGTGTTTGATATAGAGCATATGTGTTATATAGGTCCTAATGTGTGGTACGAGTACTGGATTGAGACTCGGAAATTGATGTGTGTTGCTGTGCTTGAGGTGAGTTCTTACTCACGTGTTGTTATTACTCTTGTATGTGTTGTGTGGTTGTGATAGTACATATGGATGCATTATGATGATCACTGTTGAACATTGAGCATGAGATGTTTAGGGTGGACCTACGGGTCGTATATGTGTTGTGTGTGTGGTCTTGATCCGGCAACCTAGGATTGAACGGTCGCCATGGTTGGTTATGGGCCGTAGGTGTGTGTGATGATGGTTGGGTGATGATGATTTGTGATGTGATGATGGTATGCGGGTTGAGATAATGTACTCCCCGCGGATGAGATGATGTGTACTCCCTGCAGGTTGAGCTAGGTAGAGTGCTGTACAGTACGAAAGTCCGGATCCATGCATATAGCTACATATTTATGTGGATATTGTGGTTATTATTGCACTTACTCATGTATTTATACCGTTGTATGTTTGACATTTTCATTGTGTATGTCATTGCTTTGCTTTCGCATCACGTATGTGGGGTGGTAGCCACGCGTGAGAAGGATTCACCAGCTGTCGAGCTGACCCCTTCGGGGACCTATTTTTTAGCAGGTTAGTGGCGTGGTAGTGTGCGATGACCCTCCTTCGGTGAGTGGCGATGGTGGCATTAGGATCTCCCTCAGTCGTAGCTGTTCTTGTTTCGTGTTCATCTATGTTTTCCGTTTTACCCTTGCCGGGCACTATTGACTTGTATATTGAGATTTTGGTTGTATTTAATGATTGCGGGTCTAGGGTATTGAACACCGATGGATATGTTTTAACCCTTTTCAGTAAACCAGATCTTACATTATTTATTTATGTATTTTAATTCCTTTGGTCATTTGAAAACTGTTTTACTTATCGAGTCATCCATCGAGTGGTGACTCTGGTTTCGGATTTGACATCGAGCCTAACCTCGAGGCGGCCGACTCGGGGCGGGTCGTTACACGTGTGTTTAAAAATGGAGGTGGGTCCTATTAAATTAATTGATATTTTGGAAATATGAAATGTAGGTGTATGTTTATATTCTATCAAGCTAATTGATACTCCATATCAAAATAATGTACTAACACTATTTACATTTTTATTTTGTACTCCTTTTATTTCAATATGTTTGATTATTTAGAAATTTTATCATGTTTCAAAATATTTAATTATTTACATTTTCAATGAACTTTTAAGTCTATTTTCTCTTTTTTGCCCATATAATACATATTAGTAATCTTGCACCATTACTTAATAAAATACTTTTTTTCCCAAACAATCAAACCTATCGAAATGAAGGGAGTATTATGTTGATTATCACAATTTCCAACATATTATATAATGTAGTTTAGTCTGTCACCTAATGGCTTTTTAATCAGACGAAATTGTAAATAAAAAAATATATTTTAGTAATAGCTCTGTAAGGGAAAGGATTAATAAGACATAAAATCAGAAACAATGTCTCATAAAACCTTTTTTTATACTCCCTCCAATCCCAAAAAAAAATGTATTTCTAGACATTTTAACAATATCAAAAAAAATATCTTTTTACATAAACCAATGTACAATATACCACTTTTTCCTTTAATACCCCTATTTGCATAAAATAACTCAAAAAAAATAATGATTGCATCATATAGTTAAGTGATAATTGGATTATTAATGATTGCTTTATAGGGGTATAGATGAAAAATGTCAATGTAATGATTGTTTCTTAATTTATGTGAAATGTCCAGAAATATATTTTTTTTGAATTGGGGAGAGTATTTATTATAAAAGGGAAGAGCAGCAAATACTATAGCATTCTATGTTTTCGAATTAATTTAAAAATAATCTTTTTGCTATTGTTAAGATTGCTCCAAATGAGCTCAAATTATCACATGTGAAAGTCCCACATCGAAAATATAGGAGAAAGTTTATCACTTAATAAACTAGGGAGCAACTCCACTTATCACCAATTAGTTTTAAGATGGTGCCTTCTTGGTTATGAAGTGCTCTCTCTCCTTATATGGGTGTGGCCCACACCCGATTAATGAAAATTCTATAGCTATTATAGAAATAAAATTATGTATAATTGGATTCCCGCAAAATGTTAGGGAGGGAACATACAAAGAGGTAAAATGTTTTTAGTGATATGAATAAAGAAGACATGAGTACGTGGAGGGTGGCTACATAGATTCTCTCCTGTCCAATCCCGATACTGTCGGAAGCTATATTATACGTCAAATATCTGATCTGTTATATACACCCAAATAGTGAGTTCTTGTAGTATCAAATGACGATTTTGTCTTTTTATTTGGAAGAGTAGTAGGTGAAGGAGTTAAATGAAAGGGATAAAATAGTCATTTATTACTATAATAAACTACTATTTGGGTGTGTATAGTGGATCCCGTCAAATATGCAATATGTGTTAACACTATTTACATTCTTCAAACACTGTGCGGAGTATATATTTACTCTGTATTTTCCATTATTTATCTTTATTACTTTCTCCACTTCATAATTAATTGTGTTTAGCAAAATATTGTTTTCTATATTAAATTATATATTTTTCATAAATATAATATATTTTTGAATTTAATTTTTATTTTTGACATTAATTTGTTTCCTTTGATTTTTACATTCCAAATTTGATAACCACACTCTACTTTATTATTTCTTATAGATGTTCATAGAGTAAAATAAAGGCTAAAATGAGAAAATGAAGTGTAACAATCAATGTTTAGATTGTAAAAATCAAAACCCTAGTTCTTTTGGCTTTACAAATGATTTTGTTTTGAGTGTAATTACATATATTATTATGCAAGATATAAATATTTTCTAACTCGTAATAGTTTTTTGTTTAATTAGATGATCAATTATTTTACAACCAATGAACTATTAATTTATGTCAAAGTTATGTTTAGGATAGTGTTGTTGTTTTTTTTTATTGAAATATTAAGAAATATTATATTGAAGATCGACGAACTTATATATAAAAAGGTAAAGTATAAAAGTAATAGAAATTTAGTAAAGTAAAAACATAAAAGGGGTAAAAGGTGAATTAGTCGTTTCTTATGAATATCATACTATATTTAAACATAATATTGCCAAAAATTTTAAACATAATCTACATTATATTTAAACATAATATTTCCAAAAAACTAAAACTTAATCTACACTATATTTAAACATAATACTGCCAAATTTAAACGTAATATTGCCAAAAAAATTTGGAAACATAATTATGGTTGCTTGCCCAAAAATTATTGCCAAATATTTATGGAAATAACACAAAATATGCTAGCTATAAATTAATGCATGTGTCTACTTCATATAATTCTCTAAAATCAACATTAATCTTTGAAACTTGTTCGATGGGTACGTAAATTCTCCTTGCTTTGGTTAATTCATACTCGTTTATCAATGAATATCTCAAGTTGAATGTGTCTTCTTTTTAGTTGAATGGACTTTTTGTTATACAATTGTAAGAATTATATGAATTTGTTGCAGTTGAACTGAGCTTTAACTTGTTATTTATGTAATAAACACCGAAGCTTTATTGTTTGTTTTATTTACTCTTGATTGATTACCGAAAGTTTGATAGTTAGGTTTGTTGATCAATCGTGGTTCATTAGAAACTTTTTTTGTTCTTCTGAAAGTTAGTGATATAGTTGCATTAGAAACTTGGTTACTTATTTTCTCAAATTCAGAAAGGTTAATATAGAGCACGTGGTGTCATAGAAATTTAAAAATTTATATGTACTGGCTAGTGGCTACTGAGTAGTTGACATATGACATGAAGTTTACTTACTCTGACCGAAACCAGGAACTATAGTCGATTTGACAGTCTCCTCCAGATCAAGCCATTCCTGTTTTAATTATATACGGATTAAAAATGAGGTAAGAACAACATATACATCACAAGGCATACAATAGCACAAAAACAGATACCTTATTCACGACAAAAGAATTGAATTTCTCTTTGGCAATTTCTTCACATCGGACAGTAGCCACCATGACCTTAAATAAATTTCAATAGTTTATTAATGACATAGCTCTTAGTAGTAATTTGACCCGAAAAAATATTCCAACTCCAACCTTATGGGCAGGTAACTCCAGGTCTTTGTTCTCCTTTATAATTTTCCATATCTGTTGGGCACTGAAGGCAAATTCTGAAGCATGCACTACTGCCCGCCTGTCTCCGGCAAGTCCCCCGGGTGCAATCGAATGATAGAAACGCTGTCTGAGAGCAGCCACCTTCACCATTAAATAACTATAGAAGGTTCCATCCCCACACACTGAGCCACCCAAATACCTTTTGTGGTTTGAAACCTAAACAAAAAAAGATCCAGATAATAATATCTATCAAGTTACACCAGAATAGTATAAGGAGAAGATTATGGACAATAATCATGTTCAAGTATACTCACCTCCCTTTTAAAGCATCCATCTCTCTGAAGTTTGTTTGAAAGAGATAGTTTAGCAGCGTACTCTTTCCTATCAGCATCATACAATACTCGTATTAAAAGAGAGTATTTCTTTTTCTGCACTTGTTGTTCGCCCTTCCCCTCCAACAACCTTTTTGATCTTCAAATAAACTTCAGAGAGATGGATGCTTTAAAAGGGAGGTGAGTATACTTGAACATGATTATTATCCATAATCTTCTCCTTCTACTCTTCTGGTGTAACTTGATATATATTATTATCTGGATCTTTTTTTGTTTAGGTTTCAAACCATAAAAGGTATTTGGATGGCTCAGTGTGTGGGGATGGAACCTTCTATAGTTATTTAATGATGAAGGTGGCTGATCTCAGACAGCGTTTCTATCATTCGATTGCACCCGGGGGACTTGCCGGAGACAGGCGGGCTGTAGTGCCTGCTTCAGAATTTGCCTTCAGTGCCCAACAGATATGGAAAATTATAAAGGAGAACAAAGACCTGGACTTACCTGCCCATAAGGTTGGAGTTGGAATATTTTTTCGGGTCAAATTACTACCAAGAGCTATGTGATTAATAAACTGTTGAAATTTATTTAAGGTCATGATGGCTACTGTCCGATGCGAAGAAATTGCCAAAGGGAAATTCAATTCTTTTGTCGTGAATAAGGTATCTGTTATTGTGCTATTGTATGCCTTGTGATGTATATGTTGGCCTTACCTCATTTTTAATTCGTATATAATTAAAACAGGAATGGCTCGATCTGGAGGAGACTGTCAAATCGACTCTAGTTCCAGGTGAACTATATCATCTATATATACGGTTCAACAACCGATAGTTATCTGAACTATCAGAAGTCTCACCCGAGATAATGCCGGGGGTCATCGAATGGCAGACTAAACTCTCACGATGATCTTCGGGATTCGTGTATACGGTCTTATACGTTGAATCCCGATGCTTTCGTTACTCGGGCTATGAGGTCACACACGTAACAATTACCGAAGATACTTTCGAGTAGTGACCCGAAAGTGAATAAGGGATTTGATCCATATTGAGGAATTTCGGTTCGATCGAGATCGTGTCCCGATCGAACCGATGGTGCGCCCGGAATTGGTTCCGGACACACCATTTGGGGTTTATGTATATATATATATATATGTGAGATATATATATATTATCATTTATTGAAATGATTTAATTAATTAATGAATTAATTAAATAAGATATGATTTAATTAATTAATTAAGATTAATTAATTCCATCATCATGAATGGTTGACATCTTGGTGGCTACTTTATGCCTTGGGAACGCTTTGTAAGACTTGGGAAGAACTCTTGTAAGAGAATCTTCCATGGACCAAGAGGCATTAACCATATGGATGGTTAATGTGTTTGTTTAGTGTATAATGTGTTTCATCATCCATTCTATATCATAAGATGATATAGAATGGGTAGAGGATCAAGCTAAGTATCACACAACTCTTGTTAGATAACACAAACAAACACACACACTTCATCTTCAAACCCTCTAGCAAAACTATAAGTGTTAGAGTATAGAAATTGTTCTATAGTTTGCTATAGTAGTTAGACTACACACTTCTCAATAACACACACTAGTCCAAGTGTGTCTTATTGTTATCTAAGGTATTGGTGTGGACTATTTCATAGTAGTTCCATATCACCTTGGTGATAGAAATTTCTTCAAGAAGAAAGCAAGGAGCAAGGTGTGGGGATAAGCACTTGAAGATCATATCGCTTCCGCTCACGCTTCAAAGGTATATCTTTGTAGCCACACTCTTTGATTATGTTAGTTGTAGCATATTCACACTATCTTTAAACATGTACTTCTATGAGCTAGTCCTATTGTGTAAGTTCTAACGATCAACGAATTAGGGTTTTCTAGACATATGAACTATCGTAGTTCATTGTGTCTTGCAACCCCGGGATATTCCAACATGGTATCATGAGCTATATTACACGTTTAACATGTTCTAGAAGTGTTTAAAGTAGTACCATATAGTATATATGTCGATATATGAACCGTAGCCGATTTTCGTATTCGGAAAACCCTCCCCGACAAAACCTAAGTTCCGCGTGAGTCCAGGCAAGCCAAGGACACGGCACGCCTTGGCCCGGAGCAGGGCTCGGCTTCCCTGGACGCGTCCTTGGACGTCCCTGGAAGCCCCCCCCCCCCCCCCCCCCGCGCGTCCGCGCGTTTTGTTCCCTGGACAGCCCCTGTCCGCAGCGCGGACTGCCTTGGCAACCCCCCTGTCCCCGTTTGATCGTGGCTCCATCGTGAGCTATGGCTCACGATGGAGCTCACGATGGACTATAACTTCGCCCGATGTTTTCGAAACAAAACGAATCGATTAAGTCCAAAGTCATTTGATGATTATGGACATTTTCGGTTTATTATGGGTGATTTAGAGATTGTTTTGGAAATAATCTTATAAGTCCAAAACATTCTTTGAGAAGTTTAAAATAGTTTAAAATTAGCATGTATGTCAAAGTGTTGATTTTATCCTATCGGTACTAATTAAATTGTTTAATTGAGTATCGAAAGGAAGTTTGTGGTTTGAGTTATTATGAATTACAAACCTTAAACTTATGCTAAGTCTCTTTGAATGTAATTGGGTTATTAGTTCAAAATGTTGAACTTATGGTAAAACTTCCGATAATTGGCTATGTTAGTTGTTGGACAACTAAAGGTTATGATATGCATATATGACTATGATTCACATTATTTGAATGTGAGTATGTGTGTGAGTTGTGTGTTGCTTGTCTGTTTTATTCCATTCCTAGCATGTTTATGTGTTTTATGTATAATGTGTTATACATATATAAACTGTAGTCTGAATGGAATGGGGATTTGATATGGCCTAGTATTTATTCGAAATACAGTCTGCGTACTGTCCTTGATATTGAAATACGACGCATGTGTCGTTTTAAATTATTGTATTGTTATTTCTTTTTCGCGGCGCATGTGCCATTTAATGCGAAAGTTGATTATGTAACAAGACATGAAGAGACGTACTTGGAGCATGGCGATGTCCAAGAAGACGGAGACCAAGGACTTAGTTTAGAACTAGTTAGACTAGTTTTATTTAATGTCTTTTAGGCCATATCACGTCCCTTTAAAGTGTTTATTATTCATGCCATGTTTCATGCTTACATATATTTTCTTGAAGTATATGTATACCTTATGTGATATGCATGAAATCTGGATTACATGTTTAATCTAAACCCCTCCACGTAATAATTAAGTATTTGCCAAACATAAGTTCAAAGTTGTCAAACTTTCCTACGTTTCGGGTGGATCATCCCTAGATGGGCACTTTGATTCATAGGAATAGGAGGCAATGGGATTACATGCGCTACAGGTTAGCCCATCGAACCGGCAAATGTAATCCATCCCTTTATGGTGAACTAAGGTTGCTTAAAACGTGGCTACAGGTTAGCCCATCGAACCGGCCCGTTTGGCAAAGGAAGTCTATAGTGTCTTAAAACGACTAGTGATAGACGCCAAGAGTCATATATAATCATTGGATGATTGATATATGATAGTCTAGTAGAACTTACCCATGGATTGGACTATGAGGATGATTGCGTGTGCCGCTCATACCTAAGTCCGTGGGGTCTTGGTATACTTGTACACTTCGAGGGGTTGTTGGTACTCGTATTATTGTTTCAAGCATGCTTTACCTGTATCGTATGTTTTACATATAAATTAAACTGAACGTCGTTTCATACTCGCATGTTTTAGATGGCAACTGCTAAGAAATCAACTTCAAACTCACTCCGATCTACACTTGAGAAGTGTAAACTCAATGGCAATAACTTCAACGACTGGTCTCGTAACTTGAGAATCGTTCTCAAGCACGAGAGAGTCGAATATGTTCTTAAGGAAGAACTTCCTCCCCCACCCCATGAGGATGCCGATGAGCTAGAACGTGGTGCATATGATGTACACGTGGACGATGCATTGGATGTCCAATGTCTCATGCTGGCCAACATGGAACCGAATCTTCAGATTCAGTTCGAAAATGTGGCAGCATATGACATGTACTGCAGACTGGAACAGATGTTCCAGAAGCGGGCAAAAAATGAGCGGTACGAAGCTGTTTGTGCCCTCATGGATTGCAAACTATCCAATGGTCAACAGGCCAGTCCTCATGTTCTCAAGATGATTGGGATCATCGAGAGACTTGAGTCTTTGGGAACTCAGTTTTCCAAGGATTTGGCTGTTGACATAATCCTCCGTTCCCTTCCTGACAAGTTTGGTAACTTTGTCATGAACTTCAACATGCATGACTTCGATAAGTCGTTGTCGGAGTTGCATAACATGATCAGCACGGCTGATACTGCGTTGAAGGGTGGGAAGAGCTCTACCCCTACTCCCTCTGTTCTGATGATTCAGAACAAGAAGGCCTTTAAGAAAGGCAAGGGGAAATGGAAGGAAAAGGCCAAGACTGGAACAGTCAAGGCCCAGACTTCCAAAACTCCGGCTAAAGGTCCTGAGGGGACTGACCAGTGTCATTATTGTAATACACCTGGTCACTGGAAGAGGAACTGCAAGAAGTACCTCGAAGATAAGAAGAGTGGGACTCTTCCGACAGGTATATTCGTTATTGAAGCTTTCATCACCTCCAATAACTCTACTTGGGTACTTGACTCAGGATGTGGTTCTCATATTTGTCGAAATATGCTGGTACTACATGACAGTAGAGCCCTTCGGAAGGGAGAGGTGGACTTGCGGGTAGGCAATGGAGCAAAGGTTGCTGCAGTTGCGTGGGCAAGATAGATTTAAAACTACCATCCGGGATGGTCTTAGTTTTAAATAATGTATATTGTATTCCTACTATTTCTAGAAATATTATTTCTATATCTGTTTTGAACAATGATGGTTTTACCATCCTTATGGAAAGGAATATATGTTCTATTAATCGTGATGGTTTACTTTATGCAAAAGCTTCAAACCAAAATGGTCTTTTCATACTAGATGAGGACCATGAGGTATATAACGTAAATATTAAAAGGAACAAGCCTAACGACTTGAATCCTACCTACCTATGGCATTGCAGACTTGGTCATATAAATGAAAATCGCATCAAGAAACTCCACGAAAGTGGAATTATTGAGTCACTTAATTTTGAATCATATGACCAATGCGAATCATGCCTTTTGGGCAAGATGACCAAATCACCTTTCACTGGAACGAGTGAAAGGGCAAGTGATTTATTGGGGATAATACATACCGATGTATGTGGTCCAATGAACACTCCTGCAAGAGGTGGTTTTCCCTACTTCATTACCTTCACGGATGACTTTAGCCGTTATGGCTATGTCTATCTAATGAAGCACAAGAGTGAAGCCTTTGAAAAGTTCAAAGAATTCCAAAGTGAAGTAGAGAATCAACTCGGCAAGACTATTAAGACTCTTCTATCCGATCGAGGAGGCGAATATATGAGCCACGAGTTTGACGCTCATCTTAGAGATTGTGGAATTGTTTCACAACTCACACCGGCCGGAACACCACAGCATAATGGTGTGTCTGAAAGGAGGAATCGCACTCTGTTAGACAGTTTGCGATCCATGATGAGTCGAACCGACCTACATGTCAGCTTCTGGGGTTACGCGTTGCAAACTGCCGCACTTACCTTAAATAATTGTCCAACCAAGTCAGCTGAGAAAGTACCATATGAGATGTGGTTTGGGAAACGTCCCAAGATTAGCTTTCTAAGGGTTTGGGGTTGCTTGGCCTACGTCAAGAAATTGAACGTAGACAAGCTAGGCCCAAAGGCTGACTTGTGCCATTTCATTGGTTATCCAAAGGAAACCAAAGGGTATTATTTCTACCTTAAGCCAGAAAATAAGATTTTCGTGGCTAGGACAGCACATTTCCTTGAGAAAGAGTTATTATCAGGAAATGTCAGAAATACGGTACAACTTGAAGAAGTTCAAGATGATGAGCCGAATGAGTTAATGAACTCATTCGACACGTTTAATGAGCAAGTTGAGTTGTCGAACTCAAGAAACTCATTGAATGAGAGAGATGGGTTATTGAACCCAAGTGTCTCATCAAATGAGCAAGTCGAGTTAACGAACTCGGCAGGCTCACTTCAGGAAGTAGATCCTCCATTCATGATGGATCCTATCTTGGACCCTAGATCCACGGTAGATGAAACTCCTGAAGAAGTACCGACCCTTAGGAAAATCCAGTAGGACTCGTCATGTTCCCGATAGATGGTATGGGGAATCCTTCTTGATAGAAGACGACGAGCCTTATACTTATGGAGCCGCAATGAAAGGGCCAGATAGCGAGTCATGGCTTGAAGCCATGAAATCCGAGATAGACTCTATATACCAGAATGATGTCTGGACATTGGTTCACTTACCCGAAGGTGCTAGACCTATCGAGTATAAGTGGGTCTTTAAGAAAAAACTTGATAAAGATGGAAATGTCCATGTTTACAAGGCTAGACTAGTGGCGAACGGTTTCAAACAAATTCATGGTATTGACTATGATGAAACCTACTCACCGGTAGTCATGTTCAAGTCTATTCGGATCCTCTTAGCCATTGCCGCATATTATGACTATGAGATTTGACAAATGGATGTAAAGACCGTTTTCCTTAATGGAAACCTTGAGGAGGATGTGTACATGACACAACCTCCAGGCTTTACATGTCCAAAAGGACCTAAGAAGGTATGTAAGCTTCAGAGATCCATTTATGGACTCAAGCAAGCTTCTCGCAGTTGGAACCTCCGATTCAATGAAGCAATTAAAGAATTTGGCTTCATTCAGAATGAGGAGAATGCTTGTGTATACAAGAAGGTAAGTGGGAGCCACATTGCATTTATAGTCCTGTATGTAGATGACATACTGATCATTGGAAACAACAAACCACTCCTTGAGTCAGTCAAGAGATGGTTGTGTAAGTGTTTCTCAATGAAGGACTTAGGAGAGGTGCAGTATATCCTTGGAATCAAGATATATCGGGATCGAGCCAATAGGTTGATTGGCCTGAGACAGGACACTTATATTGATAAGGTTCTGAGACGATTCGATATGATTGATTCCAAAAAGGGAATACTGCCTATGACAACTGGCACTATTCTCGGCAAAAGTCAGTGCCCCACCACTGACGTCGAGAAGGAGAACATGAGTAGAGTCCCGTATGCTTCAGCCATAGGATCTATCATGTATGCCATGTTGTGCACTAGACCAGACGTATCGTACGCTCTGAGTCTGACCAGCCGATATCAAGCGAATCCAGGCAACAGCCATTGGACCGCTGTGAAATCTATCCTTAAGTACTTGAGAAGGACTAAGGATATGTTTCTGGTATATGGCGGAGATGAGGAGTTGATTGCAAAAGGTTTCACCGATGCTAGTTTCCAAACCGATCGAGACGATTTTCGTTCTCAAACCGGGTTTGTATTCTGCCTGAACGGTGGAGCCATCTGTTGGAAGAGTTCCAAGCAGGACACAGTTGTAGATTCTACTACGGAGGCCGAGTACATTGCAGCTTCTGAAGCAGCCAAGGAGGCATGTTGGCTTAAGAAGTTTATGACTGAGCTTGGGGTAGTTTCTAGCGCTGATGGTCCAATTGAGTTGTTATGTGATAACACTGGAGCCATAGCACAGGCTAAGGAACCCAGTGCTCATCATAAGTCCAAGCATGTCCTCAGGAAGTATCATCTCGTCCGTAAAATGTTCCAGAGAGGTGACATCAAAGTATCCAAAGTAGATACAGACGACAACGCAGCTGATCCCTTGACTAAACCATTGCCTCAGACCAAACATGAGTTCCATACTTCAGCTATTGGACTTAGACTTAAGTCCGAGTGGTCTTAGTCTTAGTGGGAGCTTTGTTTCAGTTTATTTGATTTATATGTATGAAGTATACTTTTGTAAAACTCTTATTGTTGAATAAAAGTATTACTTCTTGTTTATTGATTGCCTATTCTTTTATAGCACTTGAATAAACAATTGAATATTTAATCATAGTTGTATGATAAATATTTTAATTCCCATGTAATCACGAGTTCTTGAAGAGGAGCCAATAAGTGTATTGGCTAAGGAACCCCTTTTTCAAGACAAGAACTATGGTGATTACATTGTCCCTAGTGGTGTGTCCCAGCGTTTTGGGAACGGGCACAACCAAACTAGTGTGTAATGATTCGTTTGACTTTGTTTCTTAAGTCAAAAGGATGGTCCAAATAATTACATGGGTTCATTGTCAAGAGAGTCTTGACATGGTACTGGACAGTGACCGTTGTGAAATTATAGAAGAGATCTTGTGTCCTATATTTCACACGAGCCGTATGATAGAGGTTCTGAGACCTACATGCATATCATTCTCATGCTACGTGAGCATGAGGCTTTGACTACTTTCGGACCCATCCGTTACTGGTGGTAATGGGGTACGTTGGGTCTTATGTGAATGTAGTGGTGAGATGATCGGTGATGCATTGGTAGGGTCTTTGTCCACCCTGGCATACAGGGAAGGTTTTTCTGGCCACTCGGAGAGTGAGTCTTACTTATGAATTCACCCGTTATGAACGGGAGTGAGACTATCTCGTGTTCCGAGAAATTATGTCATAGGAGTTGGCGACACGCTTTCTTGCTTTAGCCTATGACAAAAACCGAGGACAAAGGGAATCATGTGACAAGGATGCAAGTGTACATCCAAGACATTGGTAATAGTCCAAGGGCAAGTGGGAGTGTTGGAAATTGATGTGTCAATTTCCTCAATTAGTGACCGGGAACTATATCATCTATATATACGGTTCAACAACCGATAGTTATCTGAACTATCAGTAGTCTCACCCGAGATAATGCCGGGGGTCATCGAATGGCAGACTAGGCTCTCACGATGATCTTCGGGATTCGTGTATATGGTCTTATACGTTGAATCCTGATGCTTTCGTTACTCGGGCTATGAGGTCACACACGTAACAATTACCGAAGATACTTTCGAGTAGTGACCCGAAAGTGAATAAGGGATTTGATCCATATTGAGGAATTTCGGTTCGATCGAGATCGTGTCCCGACCGAACCGATGGTGCGCCCGGAATTGGTTCCGGACACACCATTTGGGGTTTATGTATATATATATATATGTGAGATATATATATATATTATCATTTATTGAAATGATTTAATTAATTAATGAATTAATTAAATAAGATATGATTTAATTAATTAATTAAGATTAATTAATTCCATCATCATGAATGGTTGACATCTTGGTGGCTACTTTATGCCTTGGGAAGGCTTTGTAAGACTTGGGAAGAACTCTTGTAAGAGAATCTTCCATGGACCAAGAGGCATTAACCATATGGATGGTTAATGTGTTTGTTTAGTGTATAATGTGTTTCATCATCCATTCTATATCATAAGATGATATAGAATGGGTAGAGGATCAAGCTAAGTATCACACAACTCTTGTTAGATAACACAAACAAACACACACACTTCATCTTCAAACCCTCTAGCAAAACTATAAGTGTTAGAGTATAGAAATTGTTCTATAGTTTGCTATAGTAGTTAGACTACACACTTCTTAATAATACACACTAATCCAAGTGTGTCTTATTGCTATCTAAGGTATTGGTGTGGACTATTTCATAGTAGTTCCATATCACCTTGGTGATAGAAATTTCTTCAAGAAGAAAGCAAGGAGCAAGGTGTGGGGATAAGCACTTGAAGATCATATCGCTTCCGCTCACGCTTCAAAGGTATATCTTTGTAGCCACACTCTTTGATTATGTTAGTTGTAGCATATTCACACTATCTTTAAACATATACTTCTATGAGCTACTTCTATTGTGTAAGTTCTAACGATCAACGAATTAGGGTTTTCTAGACATATGAACTATCGTAGTTCATTGTGTCTTGCAACCCCCGGGATATTCCAACAGCTACATAGATTCTCTCCTGTCCAATCCCGATACTGTCGGAAGCTATATTATACGTCAAATATCTGATCTGTTATATACACCCAAATAGTGAGTTCCTGTAGTATCAAATGACGATTTTGTCTTTTTATTTGGAAGAGTAGTAGGTGAAGGAGTTAAATGAAAGGGATAAAATAGTCATTTATTACTATAATAAACTACTATTTGGGTGTGTATAGTGGATCCCGTCAAATATGCAATATGTGTTAACACTATTTACATTCTTCAAACACTGTGCGGAGTATATATTTACTCTGTATTTTCCATTATTTATCTATATTACTTTCTCCACTTCATAATAAATTGTGTTTAGCAAAATATTGTTTTCTATATTAAATTATATATTTTTCATAAATATAATATATTTTTGAATTTAATTTTTATTTTTGACATTAATTTGTTTCCTTTGATTTTTACATTCCAAATTTGATAACCACACTCTACTTTATTATTTCTTATAGATGTTCATAGAGTAAAATAAAGGCTAAAATGAGAAAATGAAGTGTAACGATCAATGTTTAGATTGTAAAAATCAAAACCCTAGTTCTTTTGGCTTTACAAATGATTTTGTTTTGAGTGTAATTACATATATTATTATGCAAGATATAAATATTTTTAACTCGTAATAGTTTTTTGTTTAATTAGATGATCAATTATTTTACAACCAATGAACTATTAATTTATGTCAAAGTTATGTTTAGGATAGTGTTGTTTTTTTTTATTGAAATATTAAGAAATATTATATTGAAGATCGACGAACTTATATATGAAAAGGTAAAGTATAAAAGTAATAGAAATTAAGTAAAGTAAAAACATAAAAGGGGTAAAAGGTGAATTGGTCGTTTCTTATGAATATCATACTATATTTAAACATAATATTGCCAAAAATTTTAAACATAATCTACACTATATTTAAACATAATATTGCCAAAAAACTAAAACTTAATCTACACTATATTTAAACATAATACTGCCAAATTTAAACGTAATATTGCCAAAAAAATTTGGAAACATAATTATGGTTGCTTGCCCAAAAATTATTGCCAAATATTTATGGAAATAACACAAAATATGCTAGATATAAATTAATGCATGTGTCTACTTCATATAATTCTCTAAAATCAACATTAATCTTTGAAACTTGCTCGATGGGTACGTAAATTCTCCTTGCTTTGGTTAATTCATACTCGTATAATTTAAGTAAAATTATCAATGAATATCTCAAGTTGAATGTGTCTTCTTTTTAGTTGAATGGACTTTTTGTTATACAATTGTAAGAATTATATGAATTTGTTGCAGTTGAACTGAGCTTTAACTTGTTATTTATGTAATAAACACCGAAGCTTTATTGTTTGTTTTATTTACTCTTGATTGATTACCGAAAGTTTGATAGTTAGGTTTGTTGATCAATCGTGGTTCATTAGAAACTTTTTTTGTTCTTCTGAAAGTTAGTGATATAGGTGCATTAGATACTTGGTTACTTATTTTCTCAAATTAAGAAAGGTTAATATAGAGCACGTGGTTGTTGTGTGTTCTCAAGTCATAGAAATTTGAAGATTTATATGTACTGGCTAGTGGCTACTGAGTAGTTGACATATGACATGAAGTTTACTTACTCTGACCGAAACCTGGAACTATAGTCGATTTGAAAGTCTCCTCCAGATCAAGCCATTCCTGTTTTAATTATATACGGATTAAAAATGAGGTAAGACCAACATATACATCACAAGGCATACAATAGCACAAAAACAGATACCTTATTCACGACAAAAGAATTGAATTTCTCTTTGGCAATTTCTTCGCATCGGACAGTAGCCACCATGACCTTAAATAAATTTCAATAGTTTATTAATCACATAGCTCTTGGTAGTAATTTGACCCAAAAAAATATTCCAACTCCAACCTTATGGGCAGGTAACTCCAGGTCTTTGTTCTCCTTTATAATTTTCCATATCTGTTGGGCACTGAAGGCAAATTCTGAAGCAGGCACTACTGCCCGCCTGTCTCCGGCAAGTCCCCCGGGTGCAATCGAATGATAGAAAGGTTGTCTGAGATCAGCCACCTTCACCATTAAATAACTATAGAAGGTTCCATCCCCACACACTGAGCCACCCAAATACCTTTTGTGGTTTGAAACCTAAACTAAAAAAGATCCAGATAATAATATCTATCAAGTTACACCAGAATAGTATAAGGAGAAGATTATGGACAATAATCATGTTCAAGTATACTCACCTCCCTTTTAAAGCATCCATCTCTCTGAAGTTTGTTTGAAGATCAATGAGGTTGTTGGAGGGGAAGGGCGAACAACAAGTGCAGAAAAAGAAATACTCCCTTTTAATACGAGTATTGTATGATGCTGATAGGAAAGAGTCCGCTGCTAAACTATCTCTTTCAAACAAACTTCAGAGAGATGGATGCTTTAAAAGGGAGGTGAGTATACTTGAACATGATTATTATCCATAATCTTCTCCTTCTACTCTTCTGGTGTAACTTGATAGATATTATTATCTGGATCTTTTTTTGTTTAGGTTTCAAACCACAAAAGGTATTTGGATGGCTCAGTGTGTGGGGATAGAACCTTCTATAGTTATTTAATGGTGAAGGTGGCTGATCTCAGACAGCGTTTCTATCATTCGATTGCACCCGGGGGACTTGCCGGAGACAGGCGGGCAGTAGTGCCTGCTTCAGAATTTGCCTTCAGTGCCCAACAGATATGGAAAATTATAAAGGAGAACAAAGACCTGGACTTACCTGCCCATAAGGTTGGAGTTGGAATATTTTTTCGGGTCAAATTACTACCAAGAGCTATGTGATTAATAAACTGTTGAAATTTATTTAAGGTCATGGTGGCTACTGTCCGATGCGAAGAAATTGCCAAAGAGAAATTCAATTCTTTTGTCGTGAATAAGGTATCTGTTATTGTGCTATTGTATGCCTTGTGATGTATATGTTGGTCTTACCTCATTTTTAATTCGTATATAATTAAAACAGGAATGGCTTGATCTGGAGGAGACTGTCAAATCGAATCTAGTTCCAGGAGACTGTCAAATCGACTCTATCCGAGTAAGTAAACTTCATGTCATTGTGATGATTATCTTTTTGTAATGACGTAAATTTCACTACACTATATCTCAGTTAGTTTTAGCAGTATGCAAGAATAGCAGTATATATATGGAAACGTATATCTCTAATTCTGCCACAATCTCCTTGTGCAATGTACCTAACTTGTTCAATTATACCATTGGCTTGCTGACATAATTATGGGTCCTTTGCCCAAAAATTATGCCAAACATTTATGGAAATAATGCAAAATATGCTAAATATAAATTAATGCATGTGTCTTCTTCATATAATTCTCTAAAATTAACAGTGTGTAGCATTCAAAATTACGTAATCTTTGAAACTTGCTCGATGGCAGGGCTAGCCGTTACCCATGGCGTGGGAGCACGACCACACTAGGCCCCTGTTTTAGAGGGCCCCAAATTTTATAGAAAATTATATATATATATATATATATATATATATATATATGTATATATATATATGTATATATATATATTATTAAAAGTGATGAACTATATCGATATAAAATCATTATATTAAAATTTCTACAAATTTCTTAAGAAACATACAAAAAGTTTCTATATTTGAAATTATGAAAACGAAATTCTGTATTTCGAAATTTACTTTTTTCGTAGAATAAGTTCAACTTTTCGACCTTTCTTAGACATATATGAACTAAAGCTATTTATTTAAAAAGAGTTTATATAATGATTAAAATAATACTACCTCCGTTCTCTTTTACTTGTCTTTCTAGCCTCAAATTTTCGTTTCTAAATACTTGTCTTTCTAGCATAATTAATTACATATTTACATTTTCAATGTACTTTTTTATTACTTTTTACTATGAATTTATCAACCAACCAATCATATCATTTCAATTGATTGTTATTTTACATTTTCAATGTACTTTTTGACTATCTTTTATTTTTTCTTAATGTATGTGTAAATGTCTAGAAAGACAAGTAAAAAAGAACGGAGGGAGTAATTCATAACCTTTTGTTCAAATCGTTAATAATTTATCACGTAAAAGTATTTGTTCAAATTTATATTTAAACTAATTTGTATAAAGGTCATTTTTAACTAATTTTTACAGATATAAATGTTCCTACAATCAAGGGAATTAAAGAACATGGGGCTTCATTACAAAAACTAGATATTTGTACACAGTCCAGCCTGTGCGAAATCGTGCATCGTATTTATAATATATGATCTTTTATTAACAAATAAATATAATATTTCTATGTAATATTATTATTTAATTGATCTTAAATAGCTAAATTTAAATTTTATGTTCAAAATAATATAATTTTTGCTAAATCATTTAAAAAAATAAAGGTAAAATATAGTAATGTTTATGAATAATTATTGTATATGTTTACAAAAAACTAAATAAATTTAATGAAAAATATCTCCTATATAGTAGGAGAACATGGGGCTTCATATTACTTTAAAATAACTTCTAAGTCCCCCCTTCCCCAATTATATATAGTAAGATAAATATAATATTTCTATGTAATATTATTATTTAATTCATCTTAAATAACTAAATTTAAATTTTATGTTCAAAATAATATAATTTTTGCTAAATCATTTAAAAAAAATAAAGGTAAAATATAGTAATGTTTATGAATAATTATTGTATATGTTTACAAAAAACTAAATAAATTTAATGAAAAATATCTCCTATATAGTAGGAGAACATGGGGCTTCATATTACTCTAAAATAACTTCTAACTCCCCCCTTCCCCAATTATATATAGTAAGATTTAATGAAAAATATCTCCTATATAATAGGAGAACATGGGGCTTCATATTACTTTAAAATAACTTCTAACTCCCCCCTTCCCCAATTATATATAGTAAGATATATGATCTTTTATTAACAAATAAATATAATATTTCTATGTAATATTATTATTTAATTCATCTTAAATAACTAAATTTAAATTTTATGTTCAAAATAATATAATTTCTGCTAAATCATTTAAAAAAAAATAAAGGTAAAATATAGTAATGTTTATGAATAATTATTGTATATGTTTACAAAAAACTAATAAATTTAATGAAAAATATCTCCTATATAGTAGGAGAACATGGGGCTTCATATTACTTTAAAATAACTTCTAACTCCCCCCCTTCCCCAATTATATATAGTTAGATTTAATGAAAAATATCACCTATATAATAGGAGAACATGGGGCTTCATATTACTTTAAAATAACTTCTAACTCCCCCCTTCCCCAATTATATATAGTAAGATTTAATGAAAAATATCTCCTATATAGTAGGAGAACATGGGGCTTCATATTACTTCAAAATAACTTTTAACTCCCCCCTTCCCCAATTATATATAGTAAGATATATGATCTTTTATTAACAAATAAATATAATATTTCTATGTAATATTATTATTTAATTCATCTTAAATAACTAAATTTAAATTTTATGTTCAAAATAATATAATTTTTGCTAAATCATTTTTAAAAAAAATAAAGGTAAAATATAGTAATGTTTATGAATAATTATTGTATATGTTTACAAAAAACTAAATAAATTTAATGAAAAATATCTCCTATATAGTAGGAGAACATGGGGCTTCATATTACTTTAAAATAACTTCTAACTCCCCCCTTCCCCAATTATATATAGTAAGATAAGATTTAATGAAAAATATCTCCTATATAGTAGGAGAACATGGGGCTTCATATTACTTTAAAATAACTTTTAACTCCTCCCTTCCCCAATTATATATAGTAAGATTTAGATTTTAATGAACATTGTAAGTAATATATTTAACAAAAGATAAATATTAGGTTGATTGAATAATGTAGTTTTATTAGTTGTAGGAATCGAAATATTAGTGGGTAGTTATTTTTTATATATAAATTTTAATTGAAAAAAAATGAGAAATTGCCATGTGGCTTTTTTGAGCTTTAGGCATTATATATCGTATAGATTAGATAATAGAGGTAGATAGCAACGTAATTTCCAAAAATACTACTCCCTAAATCCCTAATGATAGGAATATTTTGACTTTTCTTTGTCGAAATTCAAAAACTTAGACCATGAATTCTCATCAACTGATAATAATAATATAGGTACGTGAGATTTTTTTTAGATTCATTTTATTATGAATTTTTGAAATAATCAAATTTTTATGCATGTAAAATTAAATATTTATACGTTTTAAGTAGTGTATCGATGACCATGAAAAGCCAAACGACCTTATCATTTGGGGATGGAGGAAGTAAATACGCACGACAATAAGACAAATTTTATAAGTCTCCCTAAACTATTGACAATCGTTTCGATGAGGGACTGAGAACTTGTGAATAGATCAATTTGCCTCCTAAACAATTATTTTAAATCAGTTTGCCTCATGTCGTGATTTTTCATTAAGGGTAAACATTTAATACTTGTGAAAGTCCCCGTTGTACCCTTACTGAAAAATCACGACAAAATGCAAACTGATTTAAAATAACCATTTATGAGGCAAACTAATCTAAAATAATTGTTCAGCATGCAAACTTATCTAAAAAATTGTACAAAGAGGTAAAGTAATCTATTCAGGAGCTCAATCCTCATTCGAACGATTGTCACTATTTTAGGTGCTAAAAAGTTATGGTCCTCCTAAGATTTGTTATCCTAAGATTTTCTAAAACACTATTATGCTATTTATACAAAATCTAAGAATCAAAGAGAAATTTAGCAAAATACCATGGTCAACGCATGGTATTTGCTAAATAACCGAAAGTAAATTTAATTGGAGATTACCACAAAATTAAGACGAATTGACTATTTTACCCTTCAAAAAATCTACTATAAATACTACACTCTCTTCACTTCAACACATTCTCTTCCTCTCAACCCTAGCCTCCACCATCCTCTTCTCAACCTCCTTGTCCTGCCCTCCCCTCTTCTGAGTCCAGCCACCTTCTTCTCCCTCTCCCCAACTTGCAGCCGTCCAGCCACCCAAACCCGCCACAACCTCTTTTTCCGCTCCGAAGGTCTCGACCTAACATCTAGTCTCCACCTTTTCCAAGCGCCACCATCCACGACTCCACCAGCTTTGGCCAAATCACTCCTGCCCGCCTCCATTGTTCGTCGAAGAGAAAAGGCCGACGAGGGTGACCATTGTTTGTGGGGCCGATTCCAAAACGGCTTGAGGAGCTTTCTGCGTTAATGCACTTGAATTTGTCGAATAATGGGTTTTTGGGTGGTTTCCGGTTGAATTTGTCGGGTTTGCAACGGAAGATTTGAAGATTTGATTGTTGGTGACTCTAAGTTGCAAGAGCCAATGTGACTCAAGTGATGGATATGCTTCTTTATCTTGTCTATGCTGGGTGTGGTCTGCAAATTAAGTATTAATTAAGTATTCAATAGATCTTTTTGTAAATTTAGACAGGGCCCATTAATGTAGATTCAAATGAAGATTGCAGTGTTGAGAACAAAAGTTGCTGGTTTCTAATTTTATTGAAATTAATATTTCTTTGTTCTTTGTACTAATTTTAATATATTAATCTAATTTTTATAAAGTTATCTATTTTATGTTCGATTTTTTGTAGTATATATCAAATTAATGGTGGTTAGGTTGAACTTAGTAACATCAATTTGATGTAAAATAAATCGCATAGATAAATCATGACAAATTTAGGTTCGAATTTAAAGCGATTACAACGTAATATAATAGATTATAATAGATTATAAAAGCTATCAATTTTCATTAAGGGCAAAATAGTCAATTCGCCTCAATTTTGTGGTAATCTCCAATTAAATTTACTTTCGGTTATTTTAGCAAATACCATGCGTTGACCATGGTATTTTGCTAAATTTCTCAAGAATCAAATCGTGAAATTAATGTATTAGGAGAAGTCTTAGGAGAAAAATTCTAACCGATCCTAAGACTCTTTAAGGAATGAACCCTTTGTTGTTTGAGAATCTCAATAGAATCCCAATAACAAGAAGCAAACAAAACGCAGGTTGTGATAATTTGATGAAAGATAACAACTTATTATTGTAACAACTCAAGTAAATAACAATAACTTTAACAAGAACTTTGAGATGTAGAATGAAAGTGAACTCTTTATTACTTGAACTTTTTAATATCTAAACTAAATGAATCAAGAAGGGTATTTATAGGAGTACAAATAAACATGAGTCATCATTCATATGACTCATCAAGTAGGTTATCAAGATAGGTGACTCAACTTGGTGACTCATGTATTAGCTTATCCATGTTGGTGATACAACTAGCTTATCCAGCTAGGTGACTCGTCTAGTAGCTTATCCAGCTAGGTGACACAAATAGCTTATTCAGCTAGGTGACACGTCCAGTAGCTTAGTCAGCTAGGTGACTCATCCACCAGATGATCGACCTACTTAGATTTATAACACTCCCCCTTGGATGATTCACCGTTACTAGAATAATGCCTCATTAAAACCTTTCCGGTAAAACCCGAAGGGATAAATCCGGATGAAGGAAAAAGAGTACATTCTGGATACTACGCTCATGTTGCCTCATTAAAAAACCTTGATAAGGAAAAACCACGAGGGCCAAAAACCTTAACGAAGGGAAAAAGAGTACAACGCGTAATCTGAGGCTAACTCCCCCCCGTCAAAGCTCCATTAAGTTATTTGTTGATACATATGCCGCATTCCGATCCCATAGATTAGCTTCTTGAATATTGTTGTTGGTAAGGACTTGTAAATAGATCAGCATAATTTTCACAAGATTGTATCTTCTGGATACATATCTCTTTATTCTTTTCAAGGTGATGAGAATAAAAGAGCTTCGGTGAAATATGCTTCGTTCGATCTCCTTTGATGTATCCTTCCTTTATTTGTGAGATACATGCTGCATTGTCTTCAAAATGATGGTTGGTAGTTCAGTAACAGATTGTCAATCACATGAACTTCGGAGATGATTGATTAGTGACCTTAACCATACACATTCTCGGCTAGCCTCATGGAGAGCAATAATCTCGGAATGGTTGGATGAGGTAGCTGGAAAACTTTGCTTACATGATTTCCAGGAAATTGCAGTACCTCCACTTGTGAACACATATCCAGTTTGAGAAATTGCTTTGTGAGGATCGGAGAGATAACCTGCATCTGTGTATCCATTTAATTGTGAAGGATGGGGTACATCCTTTGGGTAAAATAATCCCATATCTTTAGTACCCTGAAGATATCGAAAGATATGTTTTACACCTGACCAATGTCTTTTTGTTGGAGCAGAGCTGAATCTTGCTAACAAATTAACTGCAAAAGAAATGTCAGGTCTAGTACATTGAGCAAGATATAATAGTGCACCTATTGCACTCAAGTATGGTACTTCTGGACCAAGAAGAGTTTCATTTTCTTCTTTTGGTCGAAAAGGGTCATTGTTAGTGTCAAGAGACCTTACTACCATAGGAGTACTCAGAGGATAAGCTTTCTCCATATTAAAACGTTTTAAGAGTTTCTCTGTATACATCCTTTGGTGAAGAAGTATGCCACTCGTAGAGTGTTCGATTTGCAGGCCGATGCAAAATTTTGTTTTTCCAAGATCCTTGATCTCAAATTCACCCTTTAAGCATTCAATTGCTTTTGTGATCTCCTCAGGAGTTCCAACTAAGTTGATATCATCAACGTATACTGCTATAATAACAAATCCTATCATGGTCTTCTTTATAAAGATGCATGGACAAATAGGATCATTCATATATCCCTTACTTATCAAATATCACTAAGACGATTATACCACATTCGTCCAGATTGCTTTAATCCATATAAAGCTCTATTAAGTTTGAGTGAATACATATGACGTGCTTTACTTTCAGATAATCTAAATCCTTCGGGGATTCTCATATGGATATTTGTATCCAACTTTCCATATAGGTATGCAGTAACCACGTCCATCAAATGCATATCCAGTCCTTCAGAGACTACCATACTTATCAAATATCTGAATGTAACAGCATCCATAACAGGGGAATATGTTTCTTCGTAGTCAATCCCAGGTCTCTGTGAGAAACCTTGTGCTACAAGTCTCGCTTTATAGCGAACAACTTCATTTCTCTCATTATATTTTCTTACGAACACCCATTTGCAACCAACTGGGTTCACATTTTTAGGTGTTTGAACAATGGGTCCGAAAACATTGCGTTTTATAAGAGAGTCTATTCTGCATTAATGGCGTCCTTCCATTTTGGCCAAATCATGTCTTTCACGACATTCTTCTATAGATTGTGGCTCACAATCATCACTATTCATGTTAATATCAGTAGCTACTGTAAAAGAGAATTTATCATCGACAAGAACTTTGTTCCGATCCCACATTTCCTTCTTGCATGCAAAATTTATGGAAATTTCTTCATTTCCTGGTACCATTTCCCTTTCAGGGGCATTTTCCTCGACTGGAGGAATTAAGTCTTGAAATGGGGATCGTTTATCTATAGTCTCCGGAAGAGCACTATTATTTGTCGATTCTAGTTGGCCTTTCCTTTTTCTAGGAGCAGAATCTTTTGAACCAATGGGGCGTCCACGCTTCAAGCGTACCTTAGACGACTCATTTGCTGGGACGGTCACAACTTGTCCAACTGGGACACTAGTACGTGCCGGGACATTTTTAGCGGGTATGTACGATTTAGTTATTCTGGTCGTATCAACGAATGCATCTGGCATTTGACCAGCAATATTTTGAAGATGGATAATCTTCTGCACTTCAACTTCTGATTGATTGGTGCGAGCGTCAAGATGAGACAGAGTTGGTACATACCAAGAAAGTTTACTCCGTTCTTCTGGCGGCTTAAGTTCTCCCCCTAATGGTGGGAAAACTGTCTCATCAAAGTGACAATCAGCAAAACGAGCTGTGAATATATCACCTGTTAGAGGTTCAAGATATCTAATAATAGATGGTGAGTCAAAACCCACATATATGCCTTTTCTGCGTTGTGGGCCAAACTTAGTGCGTTGTGGAGGTGCAACAGGCACATATACACAACAACCAAAAACACGTAGATGAAAAAGATCTGGTTGATGACCCAAAACAAGTTGTAAGGGTGAGTATTGATGATTTGCAGTAGGTCGAAGTCGAACTAAGGCAGCAGCATGTAAAATAGCATGCCCCCATGCAGAAACAGGTAACTTTGTTTTCATTAACATGGGTCGGGCTATTAACTGCAAATGTTTAATAAATGATTCAGCTAGACCATTTTGTGTATGAACATGAGCTACAGGATGTTCAACATCAATACCACTTGATAAGCAATATGCATCAAAAGTTTGTGATGTAAATTCACCAGCTCCATCTAGTCGAATAGACTTTATGGGAAAATCTGGGAAATGTGCACGCAATCTGATTATTTGGGCGAGAAGCCTAGCGAATGCAACATTTCTTGTAGACAAGAGACAAACATGTGACCATCTAGCAGATGCATCTACTAGGACCATAAAATATGAAAAGGTCCACACTGTGGATGTATAGGTCCACATATGTCTCCATGGATTCTTTGAAGAAAGGTAGGAGATTCAAGAACAACCTTTGTCAAGGATGGTTTCAAGATCAATTTCCCATAGAAAAGAAACACAATTGATATCCTTAGTTAACAAAAGCTTCTGGTTTTGTAAATGATGTCCTCGAGAATTCTGTAAGATTCTACCCATCATGGTAGACCCTGGGTGTCCTAGTCGATCATGCCAAAGCTTGAATGTAATTTGATCATTAAACTTCGGGTTTATGACATTATATGATTCAATAGCTTTAATGGTTGTAAGATACAACCCAGAAGAGATAGCTGCAAGCTTCTCGACAATATGCTTTTGGCTCATATTTGATGAAGTGATACATAAATACTCAGTATTATCTTCACTTATTGTTTCAAGATGATATCCATTTCGGCGAATATCTTTGAAACTTAACAGATTTCTCAAAGATTTAGGTGAATACAAGGCATCATTGATTTCTAGTTTTGTACCTTCTGGTAAGATAATATTGGCTCTTCCGAACCATCTATTAAATTTGTTGAACCAGAAATAGTATTTATTTTGCCTTATATTCTTGTAAACCAGTAAAGTACTTATTACTGCGAAATATTGTGGTTAGTTGTGCCACTATCGACTAGACAAATATCTCACCATCAAGATTGATTTTGGATAGATTACTTCTAGAATTCTATCCTTCAAAACAAATAAATAACCAAAAGTTTTATACATACAAAAGATAGCATATAATTAAACCAAAATACAACCTAAAACATACATACATAACGATACTCCCATAATCTACATATTCATGCTTATTACATTAAACCATCATCTTGATTGAGATAATCAGATATCCCATTTGGCTTCTTCTGACATTGTAAGCGAATCAAGATCTGCATGGGCCACCAAGGGAGAACTTATAGAAGTATTATTTCTTCGATTAAGATTTGTCTCAATGTCTGGGTTGATCTCTTCAGGGATGCCTGATATAGATTGACAAGGTGTCTAGTAGTACGACAGGTACGGGACCAATGTCCAGTCATACCACACCGTAACAAACATCTTCTTTGTTTTTGACTTGCTTTTCAGACAAATCTTTCCATTTATTGACTTCTGTTCATTCCTTGGTGCGCCACTTTTCCACTCTGGTGGTTTGGCTTGAACCGTGAATTTTTGTAGAAATTATTTTTCTTATGGAAACGTTTACCTTTACCCTTATTCTTACCTCGTCCATTACCATCTTTAAAGCGTAGCCATATGTACTTCAGGTACAGGAGTAGAGCCCACAGGAGATTCATGATTTCTCAATAATAACTCATTATTCTGTTCAGCAACAAGCAGACATGAAATCAATTCCGAATATTTTTAAATCGGCGCGCTCTCGATATTGTTGCTGCAGGCAAAACATTCGAGGCATGAAAAGTGTAAACGTTTCTCCAGTAGTTGTTCTTCTGTTACAACTTCATCACACAATTTCAGCTGTGAGGAATTTTGAATATCGCAGAATTATACTCTGTCACAGATTTAAATCTTGTAAGCGAAGATTCAACCAGTCATCTTTAGCTTTTGGGAGAATAACCAACTTCAGGTGGTCATATCTTTCCTTTAAGCAATTCCATAGAACTTCAGGTTCTTTAACAGTAGATATTCAGATCTTAACCCTTCGTGGATATGATGACGGAGAAATATTAAAGCTAATGCTTTATCCTGCTGGGATGTAGCGTTTTCTTGCTTTAATAGTATTAGAAAGATTTTTCGCTTGGAGGTGCAATTCCGTATCTAGAACCCACGACATATAGTTGTTTCCCGACATATTTAAATAGGAAAATATCTTAGTTAAATTTGGACGACATAACGATAATATGTAAGTTACCTTCTCCTTTGAAAACAACCACTTACGATTGGAGCTAACTCGTGCTGATAACGGATAATTTGATGAAAGATAAACAACTTATTATTGTAACAACTCAAGTAAATAACAATAACTTTAACAAGAACTTTGAGATGTAGAATGAAAGTGAACTCTTTATTACTTGAACTTTTTAATCTAAAACTAAATGAATCAAGAAGGGTATTTATAGGAGTACAAATAAACATGAGGTCAGTCATTTCATGACTCATCAAGTAGGTTATCAAATAGGTGACTCAACTTGGTGACTCATGTATTAGCTTATCCATGTTGTGATA